>JBCFXI010000866.1:0-99130 GCA_038496175.1 Ampulex compressa
ATATGTTTTGTCTTAAAAAATTACATGTGATCTCAGGACAAGCGCTGCCCGCTGTTGTCCTTTTCCCATTACGTGTCACGCTGCGTCGTCAGAAAATATACCCCTCGTTATCCCTGCGTCAGAGGCGTAGCGCAAACTCTGACACAAAGAAATGAATTCTAAGGGAAAAGAACATAAAATATTGAATTTCGTGTAGATAGCTTTATTGTAGCCTAAACTTCATCATCGAATAAATCGGAAAAGATTTCTCTTTCCCAATATATCACATATCGTGTTTCATTGTAAGCAGGATTTCCGTCACCTGCGATCCACCGACGGTTTCCGATCATCGGTATGAAGGCCGATGATAGCAGTTTTATTATTTCCTTTCGCGCACCAACGAGCATTCGGTCATTGCAAACACGTGGCCTTCTCATCGACCTCGTTTCACGGCTTCCAAGTGCTCATGGCTTAGAAAGATCAAACGGTCCAGCGGACGACGATCGCATGAGCGCTCCCTCTCTGTGGTGAGCCAACGAAATCTTACGGAAAGTCGACCGAAGGGTGGGTAGATCATATTCTTGTCTGTGTTCCTTTGATACACTTTGTGCCCCACACGGATGCGGTTTGATCCATAAAAACGGTCCTGGCGGAAGAAGAATTCGCTTCCATGTACGGTCCGCAGTGTGTACCGATGGCCAATCCGTGTCCGGCACGGGATGTTATTGATCGGAATTGTACAACGCAAGATTACTTGCTTCCCGCATAAATTGCGCGGAAGCTCGTACTAGTGGCCGTAAATAATGTTAGGACGATAAATCGCACGTACGCGTCCATCGCGCACTCGTGGATCGAAGGCCGTCGGTGTTTTATCAAGGGCATTATTAACCCGCGGCCCATTTACGTCGGCCTTCGGATATGGCTCTCATTGAGATTGCAAGGTGCGGGATTACTCGAATTTACGTGGAACCAATGTCTCGGTACGGTATCGATTAATGTATCGAATGGCGATTTTGCGTAACGCAAATTTGCCCAAAAGTACGAAATTGTTTAACCGCTTAGATACGGTTGGACTTTCCACATACCTCTGAAGGCAGTGTTCGACGCGGAATGCCTCTAAATGCTTATGCTTGTAAACAATAGAACACTGTGATCTGTGTCTAGTGGTGCTTTGCACTATAAAATTGCATGAGAAAAGGGCGTTAGATGAATCGATAATAATGTTTTCATACATTTTCATGTACAGTGAAAATAATTATGATAACATGGAAACCTCCCTTTTTATGTTTAATAGTACACATTTGTACGATATATCGCAATAATATATCTTCGCGGTCTTCCGGAGCACCCTATTCATATGCTCTTCCACGCTCATTGTATGTATAAATGTGTAGACTTTGGTGCGTGGCTCAATAATTAAAGGGTTAATGAAAACAATAATAATTGAAATTGAAATTAGTATTAAAAAATTTCTTGAACTTAAGACAATGAGTCAACCGTATACGAGAAAAAGGACGCTGAAAAAAATCGGACACTGGGGTAACTGGACCGGAACTCGCTGTATTCGTATGATATATAATATTTGAAAACGTGGTATAACGCAGAGTCCATGTCACGGAGCTATTATAGCGTACCATATAAAATGGCCACATATGCGGAAGCGACATAGCGAAAACGTAAGCATATATAGTGGTATACCGGAGTTAAGAGGTTAAGTAAAGAAATAAAACCTTTTGTGCCAAAGTGTTGTCTATCCAAAATAAAACTTATGATATTGTTGAAGTTCATAAGAAAATTAACGTATCTTTCTGAAGGACGATGTATTGTAGCTTACCGGAAATTCGTTCGAAAGTGTAAACTTATTCTAAAAAAAGAAGCAAAAATTCTTATCTTCCATTGCCAATTGTCGATAATGCACGGTATATTATCGCCGAAATTTATATAAAATCTTTAGTAAATAGATAGTAATATGATTCAGCGTAAATCCGCATGGGCGTGTCGGATTATTTAAAGCGCGAGGACCAGTTACGTAATACAATATCGTTTATAGAGATTTCAAGGCACTTCCCTGATGTAGGGATTGTGTATCGACTGGAAGTAATACAACTTGTTTGAGACGTTTATTCCAGACTTTCTATATGAAAATAATAAGGACACATCTTGTCACTTCGTTATAGTACGATGCTGACAATGAAAAACACTTTTTAGACACTTTTTACAAATATTCTTTCCTTATTAATACTTTAGCAGATATCATATAAATTTGAATATAAAAATTGCGATTTTTCATTTTATCAGTTATGAGTATCACGTGCTCGTTAGGAGACCGCATAAGAAGATTAAATAATCAGCCTCTTTGATGCTTGTGATATGCATACGTAGAATTCGAGACGCATAAGTACTCGACGTTATTGCGATTCTCTGAAGTGACGCAACTTTCATCCCGTATGCCGACTTTTATATTTAGTACTCAGCACCGATCCTTGAAAAGGCTCCGAGCGTGCAAGCTCATGAATGGATGCCTACAAAGTGGTAAGTTCTTTCACATCTGCCCACGGTTGCTAATAAGTTTCTCGAGCAAATGAAAGCGATTTAATTCTAGGACGAAACGTCAAAGCTGAGAAATCAGCGCGGCCTCATGGCGAATATTGCAGGTTGATTGGTACTTTCACCGGGCCTTTGTGAATTGTAAAACGCGCCATGCGATATCGTGCCAATGGTGAACAAATTGCTCGCGGCACTCAGAGGGAGATCCGCACTATTAAAAGCTTTTTGGCAACGCGTTATTGTCGGAAAGGTATTCTCGCTGAACGCCGCCCAACATTGAGCTGGCGAGTTACGTGCTTGGGATTAACATTCAAGGATAGGGCGTTCTTATTTTAAGAAAAGAACGTTAAATCAATTCGTACCGCATTTAACGGTTTGGAAAGTTCGAATCTAACAATTATTTTATCTCAGTTCCAATTGTGTTATGCTAATTTAACGTATTGTTGTATTTGAAAATTTGTGAAAAGTAAAAACTTTTTACGCTATATTTTGCGTTGTTAATGAATTAAGTCTACCATTTAAAATGTCATAAAAGCCTCTTCAGGATATTCGTTCTATTTGAGTATATGTGCCATTAATTTTTGCCCTTTGGAAAAAATGTTTACGATAAAAGAACTTTAATTTTTTGGTTTTTATATTTACATATGCGACTTAATAAAAGTATCAGGAATATTTTTGTTGCGCGATATAAACTCCACTTTATTTTGTTCCTTTGCAATAAAGGTTTTCGTGTGGAAAAAAAACAATGGAATTTAATATTTAAATCAAATCAAAGCGTCGAGTTAATTACTTAGTCAGGCTTTTACGCGTGTGCTGAAAATATAAGGACGCATTAATAAACAATACTTTATCAACTTTCTTTGAGAATTGTAGCTATTACCGTTATAACGTTCTCCGAAAGTTCGCAAAGTTACGAAACGCTGAGCGCCGCGGCTAACGAAACGTCAGCGCAGTAGAGATGGTCAATTATTCACGTTGTTACCTGCAATTACGATACGTCATCCCTCATACCCACGGACAGGTGTAATTTACACGCGCGATTGCCCCACCTCGCGTAGACCATGCAATAATCCCAGGGAAAAACCTCAGTCTTCTCGCCCAGACATTGTAGCTCGTGGCGCAACGATACTATAATTAATCAAACCACATCAAGATAGTGCGCCCGTCGGCTAACTACCGACCATCGACGACATCATACCAATTTTTACTCGTTAATTGCATCATTTTTTAAACAAGAAAAATAGCTCCGTGTATAGACAATAGTGTGTGAGGATATATAACATTTCCTATTCATAATGCATACCGCATTATTCCTAATGTACATACGTTTATTTTATTTTAGACGTTTAGATCGTTTAATTTCAAGATCCATTTTTTTAACAGTTACAACAAATAAACCAATTACATTGTCACTGTCCTTGACTCCGTTTTTTGATTAACACATTAATTCATAGGCTATACTTCATTCATTTCTCGACAAAGTGTAGTCTTCTTGCAATAAATTTGAGATCCGAATATTATATTCTATCTTTATGATTATATTCGCGGGGAGGGAGATTTAGACAATTTGTTTGGTTTATTTGACTATTTAGGTAAGACGCAGTACTACATAGGTATCCAGCATCCGATTAAAGCGTGTCACGCGAGATAACCTTGATACCCCGCCGAACTCGGTTCACATTATTTTTGTAAGAACCTCTGACGGGTGTGATGGATGATTTGCGTGTTTTTTCATCGGCCACGGATCGTTTATCAGATCAGTGCCGCTCCTCCTCGCTCTTGCAGCGTATCGAGGGTGCCGGCCGAGTAATGGAGCGGAAGAGAATAATTTTAGGCAAACACCACCCTTCGTGTTTTGACGAGCCTACGCGGGATCCTGTGATCCTTCGGTAATGGCGACATTCGGGCTGCCTTTTAATCGGAAAATGCTTTCGCCGAGTAAACGGAATCGTGGATGGCGAAGGCAACCCGGAAATAGATATGCCGGCATAATGGGGCATCGCGTGTGTAATGAAATGCCTTTTTGAGTATGGCGCCCTTTGAATTTTGTGATGTGATGCGAGATAGAGATAAGCGACTGAAAGATTCAACACACGTGCTAATACTTTGTATGGTCGCGTGCAGTATACAGTGTGCGACATATTATGCAACAGAACTGCGCGTAGAGTTGACTCTCCTTTTAATGGTGTGATAAGAGGAAAAATATAGTTGTCTGGAATACTCGAGACACAAATAAGAAAAAGACGTACGATTTGGTTTTATGTACACGTGAACGAGGAATATTTAATATCGGATAAATATAAAAATCTAAATAAGGTTTTGCAAGTTATATTACTTTTGGAAAAATCAGTGTTTAGAGTGGATTAAATATTCGTAATTATTCACATTGTCGTACCTCATTCCACACGATTTGACTCTCAAGGCGCGCTCTTCTCTACTGTCTCCGTCCTTTCTCACGCATTTCGACTATGCTCTCACGCGCGCACTCATGCACGCACACACACACACATCTGTTCCCACGCAATGTCCTTAGAAATCCTACACTTATTACGTTCCATTTGGAATAATTGTATAAGCGATGAACGACATTATTATGGTATGCATATGTTTTAATATTTCACAAAGATAATTTACAAAGCTATTTGTGTTATTATAATATTTAACATAATTCGAGGTTTTCCTTTGGACTTGGACGCTTAGATGTCGAAACCTTCCCTTGCTTTTCGTCGGGTCAAACTTTCCGAATCGCGAGATCCCAAACTTCTGTCAACTTTCTCTCGGTTCTATTTTGACTTTACCGGGCCACGCATCTTGATATGTAAGTTACTATATAGTAGATGTTTAACAAAAGAGAGCCAACTGAGCGTTGAAACATTAGTGTACTGCCGCGTCTTTGATATACCACAAACAGTCAGTCTTTTACAGTTAGTCTCACGTAGGCGGGTAGTATTATGCGACCTCAAGCATAAGGCAGACATGGTAAGATAAAAGTTACATTAGATTATTATTTTCGAAATCTCTATCGTTATTATTCACGCCAGCACACATTCAACCCCACCACTATTATTTTCTCTTATAAATACCTCAGTAACGACAAAGTTCAAAGGGAAGCAAGGCAATCCTGTATATTCATGTTCATAATTCAATACATTTGTTGTTATTCTTTCTTTCATAATAAATTATTGTGGAATGATTCGTTAAAATGGCCGTATAATGCATTTTGTGTATAAATTGTCCTTAATCCTCCTTTGGAGTGTGGGATCTTTAAACGTGTCAATATTTTCTCCACTAATTGTATGCCCGTTATAATACTAAAGATTCGTAACTTAAATAAAAATTTCAAACTCAAATAATGATTACTTATATGCGCTGAATCGTTGTCATGATAATAGTTTAATACGAAAACAGGCGTTGAAAAAAAAACGGGCTTCGAGTATCTGCGACAAACGGGAATCGAACTGTGTACCTTCCGCTTTCTAGACAAGCGCTCTGACCACTGGGCTATCCAGACTTGTGAGTTCAGATCTATCATTTTTATATTAAATCCCTATCACTGCAAATATGCTATGCATAGAACTGGTTATCATAGGAGTTTTAAATTTAAATTTAATTTACAACCTTTAGTATTATAACCATCACACAATTAGTGGTGAAAAAAACGACTATTTTAAGGAGCCTATACACAAAAGGAGGATAAAGGAGGATTCACTTTGAAATGCTTTAACAAACCGCTTTAACGACTTATTAAATATATACAAAGCAAGGAAAAAGGGAGTTTATAGATCTAGATCATTATATACATTCACTACACTTGTATTACACCAGGAACCTTTCCTCAGGTACAACAGACGCTTATTTAAGCTCGTCGAACTTTCCTCGTGGGGCCTTTTTCATCCGTTCCAAGATATAATATAGGCGGCAACTTTCTCTCGCGTCTATACTCTCAATTTCAGCGATGATCCAAGCGCAGCCAGATAAGATGCGCCGGCCCGCTTTTTCCTGCATTCATCGAAGCTCATCATCGTTCCTTCGGCCCCATAATACAATAAAGCCGCGAGGTTCACCAATCTTTCATGACGCTGGTAGACAGCGCCCGTGTTAAACTTCCCTTATCTCGGACGGAAACGGGGCCATTGGCGAGTTTAAAATCGATAACCCTGCCGAAGGTCGACCGATGCAATTGTGGTGGTTGCGGCCCAAAGAAGATCGTTGCGACAATCATATTTTCACGTGGTGTCGAGAATTGAGTCGTTTATTTTGAAAGTGACCTAAGTCCACTTATGTTTAAATCGAGATATTTAAGAGTGTGCGTTTGAATAAAATGAAAAATATATGTATAGGATACTGATGTGTCACACTACTTAAGTGTATTTAGTTTAAACTTGCGATTTCTATTAAAATAATAGCAGTTATTAAGCGAATGGTATATGTTTTTATACCACAAATTGGATTAAGCCACTTTCAAAATTAACAACTGGATTTGTTATAGAATTTGAAAGAGCCTAAGCCTATTCGACAGAGTTTTAAATGTTTCAAGTTGAAAAACTTTGCGCGATTTATTTTATTTTTCTTTACAGCACTTCAAAAACACAATTTATGCAATTGAGGTAATCTAAATATATGAATTGCATAACAATTTATTGTTCATCTACATTTCGTATGTGCGGCAAGGGTTTGAAGAAATTATGGTGCTTCTGTGGTGTATATTGTAATAAGTCCATTATGTCCTTATACTTCCATGCTGTAATTCGTTTTATATTTTTATAAAATGGTGTCGATACAATATTTTCGAATTCTCTTGGTCTATCCCTACGCGGTAATAAATCCAGGATTTTAAGCTCTGTATTCTTATCTATAGATATCTTGCAGAAAATGCTATATGGTTCATTTCTCAAAAAACGCATCCAGCATATTTTTAACCGATTTATTGTTTTTACGTTAGAATTTCTTACCCCTTTAAAAACTGCGTCTTCTAAAAATCTTGTTGATATGAAATCCTCTTGTTTCATTTTATTTCGAATAAAGTTATTTCTTTCCAACACCTTTTTACTTTATAATAATCTTGGGCGAAAGAGTATGTTAAACAACTCTAATTAATTAAAATGACTCACATCACTACTTTCGATCATTTGAAAATCTGTGCTTTCGGAAATTATCAATAATGTATTGGACTTTCAGACCACTTTCAAACCTTCTTAATTATTGAAATAACCGCGAAAATTTATCTGTCTAAAATTATCGTATCCTCTGAATATATTTAACCGCAAAATGTTGATTATGACAGTTAACTTAAAGTTGTACACGTTAGTGCGGTCAGAAAAGAATAATCAATAAGTGAACTTAGATTACTTTCAAAGTAATTGGCTCAATTCTCTCGAAGTGTTAAACGCAGGTACTGAATGCACTTGAACATGCTGCGCGTTTGTTTTCTTAGGACGAATGAATGTGAATGTATGCAGGTAAGTAAGAGCGGAGAAAAAGCATTAGCAACGCGGTCAACGGACTTAGTTTTTGATAAACTGTGAAGACGAACGATTCCTTTTGTATTTTCTTTCAATTGTTGTTTTTCATTTTTTGATAATAAATCGTTTTTATCTAAATACTACATTTATCACACTTTTTGTATGAATATATTTGATAGCAGTTTTACCTATCAAAGTCAATCTGTGTTGTTGATAGTATTCTGTCAAAGGTCTTTTATAGATGTTAGCTGCGTCTAATGTGAATTTATAAATATCCAATATTAAAACAGATAATTAAAGGTTTTCTACAAGATACAATGTTTCGACTGATTGTAATTTTATATTTTTAATGTAAGGAACACGATGTGGTTAGTTGTTAATTTGTTAATTACTATGGTCGTCCCCTCTGTTGTAAGATGACTCAATTTTGTTTATTAAACAAAAGTCTTTAAATGAAAACCATTAAGAGAATGTGGATCGAGTTTATTACTCTTATCTATAATTCTTTTATCGAGTTAATGAAAGAAGTTCTGATGTAAGAAAAGTATATAAATGTTTCAACAAGACAACTTGTATATGTGGTCTTAAGAATGCCTAATGTATGTATCAACAAGAAGTTTTATTTCTTCTGTAAACAATTTTGAAGCATAATTAACAGAAAAATGGCAAATTTTGTTTGAATTTTAACATTATAAAGAATATTTCAATTTTTTATAACATGTTCTGCATTAGTGTCACTACAAATTCTTTCGCGAGAAAAAACTTTAGTGTTGGACGACCAAAATGTCTTCATAGCGTTGGAAGCATAGTTTGAAGACTGTAGCATCGATCGAAACGAAAGAATGGTATGCCTTTGAACGTGCTGCATGCACTAAATTTTGATGGCTTGGCTCGATATTTCTCTTTGATCCTTCTTAACAATGTATTTTGGGCGGACCAATGAACTGGAGAGAATTTATCATCACTTTTATTCCGGTATCAGTAAACACACGATCAGAAAGCACGGCGCTATTCAGTTGTCAAATAATTCGAGCACCAATGGGCAAGACAGATAATTTTACATCGATTTTTATGTTTTGCATTTAAAATCACCAATCAAAATTGCAGCGAACAACTTTCCACGAAATGAATAAAAATTTTAGAACTCAATAATGAAATCAAAATGTATAACTTTTAACCTACGTTTATTGAGTTGGTTGCATAAATGGTAATGAATTTGAATAAAATTTAATTTCATAAACTACATCCTTCTTTATTAATGTAGTTGATATATATCTTTTAGTACGACGTCTCTTCCGCATGCGAATCACGAGAAAACTTTCCGGAAAATGAAAAACTCTGATATTTTGCGACTTATCGAGCCGTGGTGGATACCTGAAGTTTGTGAAACACGATGCTTTTGTTGTATACCAGAGGGTGGGTAGAAATAACGAGGCCAAAGACGAAAACAGGGAGGCACAAACTTTTCCGAAATTTCGTAATTTGCATTCCGCATCCTTTGACCTGAATTCCTTAAATCGCGTAAAAACATAGTGTTATTTAAAAGGAGACTGTGGCAAAAAATAGCGTCATACAAGTAACTTCCACAAATCTTTTTAAAGACAAATATATTCAACTATTCACATTTGGAAGCAAAATCATAGAAATTCTTTAAAACTGTGTGAAAAGATCGATAAAAAATTACACGGGGATTATTCCGATGGCTTTATATAGTTTTATATAAAGTTTTAATAGTTTTAGTGTCGATGAAGATTATCTTTCCATTTAAAAATAATTATGGTCCACAAGTATGAAGTGCTCAAGCATGAGCGTGTTTTAGCATGACCATTATTTACCATCGTCCTTTTTTTGGGACGTTTGCTTTTCATTCATTTCTACCTAAGCAGTGGAACTTTTAGTTTTGATTGTTGTAATTAAATGTACTGACTGCTAATAAAGATACAAACTCAATGAAAATATTTTTTCTACATTTAGCTTACTATAGGAAATGAATAAATTAGTGCGCTATTTAGATTTGCACTTGCCTTTGGCACACATAATGAGTTAACGTAGATTATGCAGATGTCTGTACGCTGACCTTGGCCATATCGATGAAACAAAGAATCTGCACAAAGCAGGCAGTGGAGCCTCCGAGTCTCGATATCGACGATTGGAAAGGGGAAAAGAGGCAGTAGAAGGTGGACGACCGTTGAAGGGACTTGGCGAGGAAGTCATTGGTTTTTATTGGTCATTGGCGGTATCCAGGGTCTCTGGCTGCGCACGGCACCGTGGATATTAACGGAAAACAAAGGACTTTTCAGACTCTTGCTCCATTTCCACGTCGTCGACGGCTACCCTGCGGCTGAACTATTCCAATTATTAAGCGCCATCCGAGAGCGCAAATGCCCTGGCAACTGTGATTGCCAATCTCGGGTTTCCCCTCGTCTCAGCCGCGGGAAAAGTGCTCTCCGATGTGGGCGAAAATAAGGAAGTTCGGCGGGCAAAAACTTTTGAGCCGCGTTTATTCTTTTGCATTGGTAAGTAGTTCCTTCCTCTTCCGCCCCTTCTGCTTTTCTTCCTTCTCTATGACTTCCTCGCTCGGAACTGCGATCTTGAAACGCCGTGGGAAAAAGGTTTCGCCAGGAAAATACCTCTATTCCCTCGAATAGCGTTCTCGAATGTCAACTCTAGCTATCTTCCTAAAATCCAATTATTTCTCTACTAAATGTAGATAAACATATTAAGTAGATATGATTAATAAACAATTTAATAAGTGTAGTTAAAAGATATTAGAGAGATTTGTAGTTTTGGTAGTTGAATTTTGGGACGGATCAGAAGAATTGCGTAGAAATGAAAAGAGGAATTTTATGGGTGAAAAAGGGAACTTTTTGAAATTTTTCGTTAAGGATAATCCACGTAGTGTAAATCGTCTTTATTTGCGTGAAAACTTTATCGTAGTTTTATTTCCAATGCACCTTGGAATTATGCAAACGAAAAGTGCTTTAACCGAGCCGTCAACCGGTTAAGGCTAACGCGTGAGTGCCGTTTTCTCGCGGATGTAAGCCCCTCTTCGATTTTTCGCGCCACTTTGTCGTTTCTCCCGGGGCAGGTGAAATATTCGAATACTCACGTCTTTTTCTCCCGGGATAACGTGTAAATATTTACCCGTGAACTCGGCCGCTTCGGTATTTTCAGTTTAAATTTGGCAGATGCAAAGCGAGGATGGAAATAAAGAATCTAACGCCCTGGAATATTCGCGTTCTTTGCTTTACCAATTTCATCGACCCGCTATCTTCTTCTCTCTCTTTCTCTGTTTTTCTATGTCAGTTTGTGCTCTTGGCCACTCTCGTATTTTTGTTTACCTCTCCCTTTGCAACGTACGTTTTCTCCGATATTGAACAAACTCTCTGAACCAAAGCTTTGAAATCAAAGGTACAACCTTAATTTTAAAGCATGTCAGCGCACATATGTCGCATTACTCTCCCCGCCTCTTTCATATATTCTACGAAACAAAATACTGCAATATATTCGCTGTTTCATCAATGTACAACTGCATAATTCAATGGACATTTACAAAGTATATCCTCTATTAATTGAGTATACCTCAAGTAGTATAGAGTTCGATAGATCGTACTTGACAATTCGTTATTTGCTATTTTACTTTATTTTTGGTATTGAACTTCAAACATTTTATCGGTGTTGTGGCGATAAAAAGAGAGTGGTGAGTTAGGTAAAAATAATATTTTTAGTTTCTTTTTGTTATTGTAAATATTTTTGGTAGTCATTTAGTTCGTACGCTGTTGCACACCATCGTTTATTTTCGTTCTTTTCTTCAAGAGGTTGCTTCACTATTAGTAAGTAACTTGCAACTATTCCTATTTTTTGGTTTTATTCTCTTAAACCAATATTTTCGACACGACTACTGCTGTAGAATAATTTACAACATTTAGTTAACAACAGGCCTTCTCCCTTCCCATAAAAACGACAGAACTCCGCACTTGTATTTTGTGACTGTTTTTATTGCTTCGTATCACACCCCATTTAGTTTGGTACTGGTAATTTATAAGCTATGTCACGCGCCACAGTTTATTTTATAACATCTGTGTATGTAGTATTTCTCCTTTTATTTCTGCCATTTTAATTCTTTCATTCTTTAGTTTCGGAAGGAACGCGCAGATACGTTCGAATCGTCGCAAAATTTTTTGAATAAATATTTGTTTGAAAAAAATTAAGGTTCTTCTTCCGCATAAAACGTTCTTCTAATTCAAGATAGAATCGTTCAAATTCGAGTTTCTGCCCACTGCCAAGTTTTTGTTTAATACGCCTACTCGTCAAACAGACCTTTAATCTTTTCGATTTTTTGATACGCAGACGGATGCACCTCAGTTCTTTTGAAAATGATTTTCGGCCCAAGACGAATCGGAGATTTCGTCGATCTTTTCATTGCGCAGACAAATACGTCTTCAATCCTCCGAGAAGTTCCGATTGGAAAACAAAAATATGCGTTAGATAATTTAGATATTTTCGACTTCTCTGATACGCAGACGAAAGTGTCTCGGATCGTGCAGAAATGTCTTAATATTTTATGATTCGATGTAGAAAAACTCGAATAAGAGCGTTACACATATGATTGAATCTTACTGGTTAAATTTTAAGCTGAGGAAGATCGAGATGCTCACTAATAGAAAAACAGCCTCGCTACGAAGTTTAAATAATGAGTGCCGAATACTATTGTATAATGGTAATGACAATTGCGCCCAAAAGTACTGTTATATTTTATAATAATATAACATTTATATTATAATACAAATTCAATGACCCTTACCACTTCTTAGCGCAAATTCTAAGGAGGGGGAGGGGGAGAGGTGCGATCCTGCACGTGTCCTTCTCGGACTGGTGCCCAATTTCTGTTTATTGGAGGCCCTAGAATTATCGATTCTAAGAACTTCTTTTTTCCTGTTATGGTTGAAATAATATTGAGACCACGAATATGCGGATGTTTAAGTCCGACAAATTTCAATCTTTGCTTTACTTCTCAATTTCCCTTTTCTCATTGGCATGGGAACGGTATTCGTCACAGCAGCGATCGAAAAGACGATGGTGCATAGAGTCGCAAACTCTTTATCCAGGAGAGCACTCAGCTCGATGAAATTTCGGTGCCCGTCATTATCGCAAAACGAGAAGGCCTCTGCATCTCAAAACCCCCGGATATTTGCAGAAGGAGAATCTCGCGCAGATCCATCCTAGAGCCCGGAAAACGTTACGCACAGGAATATTTTATGGGAGCCCATTTTCACCCTTCGTCCTAGGATCACGCTTTTCCTTTAACTTATACGCATTAATAGTGGGAGGTTGGGTCTAAGTAGATTGGTAGTTAGTGCAAAAAGGGAGCCCACGCACAACCGTAAAGCTATCACCTAAATATTATACGAAGTGAATAAAAATTTCAACAAAAGGGGGTAGAAAACAATATCATTATAATTTCCAATGTGATATGCTCGAAATCTTCAATATACTAAGAGATAATGGTCTAAATCGAGCAAGAAACCGTCTATGAAAACCGATGAAAAAAATATCCTTTATTTCTATTTCGTGTATGTGATTTCTTTTTTCTTAAAACGTGTAAATCTTTGCACTATCACGTGCTTGTATCACTCGTGTGTATAACTATGTGCTACCAACGTGTGATGCATGCACATCGACTTGCAAGTTCCATTTTGATTTCATGATATTCGCATAAATTTCTTATTCTTTATGTGGTTCAAAATTATCCCACACAAAACACGTACGATGATCGAATGTTAGTTACTTTCCTTTTTCACATCTAAGTATCTTACAACTTTGTTGTACCACTATTATTGTTTCTTTATTAGATAACTTCATTTTGGGATATAACCTGTCACATTTTGTTTTTTCTAGCCGTCTATTTTGATAAGCCTCTACATATAAGAACGAAACTTTAATGAGGGATTTTTTTTCCATCGTTTTTCATGGGCGATCTCCTGCCCGATTTAGACCATTATACCTTGGTATATAATTAAAAATTCTCTGAAACATGTGTAAGTATATTTATTAGTAAGTATACATATTGTGTACATATGTACACATATTGTACGTATTATTGACCTGGTATAGTGTATAAGACAGCTCACTTACTATTGGATTAATTCATATTTTAGGCAGTCTACTTACTGCAGATCAGTAATATCCCAGCCAGCATATGCACGTATATTTTTTTAATTATCTCTCTCAATTGTCCTCTGTTTCGTTGTAAACATAGTCATTAAAGTATGCTGCTTTAATGTTACTTAAAGTAACTGTTTCCTATGTATAATTACATCGGAAGACAGCTTACAAAGATTAAACTTTAACGCGTAATTCCTACTCAACAAGCATATTCTAGAAATTCAGGTTGTCATTAAGAACGGGTTAACAAACTTTAGACGCGACAACCTCAGTCGCCAATGTCAAAAATTAAAAACATAAAACAATATATACTGTATCACTGTGATCTAAATGATACTTTACTAGTATTATAGACTGTATAAATTGTGCAAGTAATTGCAAAAGAAAACAAACAGACCAATGTACTCTTTCCTCTTTTTACGTGATCCGAATACAGGCCTATTTGAATATTACTCGTTCCGGGTTTGACAACTCGTTCATCTTGTTCCGGCAATCCATTTCTGAAAGTGGATTCTGCGACGTTCGACGAGCGAGCGCACCTTGAGGACTTCGCTTTTATCAAATTTTATTACCGCCCAGCGGTCTCTTCCGGAAATTTGGTAGAGACGGCGTGTTTTTCCTGATCTCCAGAATTTATTTTAAGCACGTGGCCCGCAATTATGCATATTGGATCGTCGGATCCAATTTTAGGAATTTTCACCATCCGAGTTCGTCCGCACGGCCCCTTGGTTCTCCACACGCTGCGGAGTTTCCCGGAAACAGAAAGGGAGAGGAGAGGGATGAAGAGTAGAAGGAGAAATGGAATTGGCTCTCAAAAGGTGTCCCGCAATTGTCCGTGCGCAACGTACGAATATTATCGTGCGGCTTATTCTGCTGTTTGCAGGAGGCGCTGTTTTCTCAATGGACGAACAACCTCCTGGCACGTACACAGCGACTGCTTTTTTTCACAAATTATGGATAGTCTTGACTTTGTGTATTTTCGTTCCTTCAAGTTATTGCGACTTGCGAAAGGCAAGAAGAGAGAGGTTATAAGTCGTTGCAATTTGTATGAGTGCACTGCAGCATAGTATATATAATATAAAAGTCTGTTTTGTCGCTTGGCGAAGTAAAGTGAAGCATCTGTATTACAAATGAAGTGGTGGTCCTAATGAGCAATAATTATTGCTCGATTTGTAATACAATTCCCGGTGCAAGAAGAATAGGAGCACTACGTCACGTTAAAGCACCAGTATTTTATAAGTAACTTTCTAAGTATCTGTTGGGCACGGTACAAAATTCAGAAACCATGAATCTTTCACGTTCGAGGCGTTCAAATCGATCGTCCCTTTCTTTCTTAAAACTTAATATGCGCAAGATTGCGACGATATAATTTACTCCAAATATTTCCGATAAAATTTCGTGTAATGATCGGTGATGATTTCGTCTCTCGTTCGAATATAAATATATAATTGCCGATCAGATTGTAGATCGAATTTCATAGAAGCGCGCAAGTCGATGATACAATCCTCGCGCAAACGTTGCTTTGTTAACTGTTAGTTTATTAAATTCCAGATTATATTCGTGTCTATGAAACATATATAACTGAATACACACAATGAAAAAGCAAGATAAACACTAGGAAGAGAACGGACCAATTATTAAGACAAGAGAGCGGAAATGCGCATAATGAAGTCTGAGGTATTATCGTTATTTCCTCCAGCATTAAGCAAGTGAATTTATGCACGATTTTTCGGTTCAGAAATGAACCCCTCCGTTTCACGTACTCAGGTCTCAACACACATCGCATAATTATGCGCATTTGACGGGGCGAAATAATCTCTAAACGAGATTCACCTCGACGTTGCATTTCGGGGTAATTCATCGTAACGCGCTCGGACTTTTAACGTTAATGAGTAACAAGCGAAATTGCTAATAATGGTCGACTGGCGTCGGTGGAACCGCATTTACATCCTCGTTACGAGTACTTGCTGTAAACAGCTTTGTGCTCAGAAATCGCCTGCTCCTTGCAAGCAAAGCCTCGAAAGGTTTTTGGATCATTTTAACCGTCGGATTTTATTCACACTGACGTCATGAAAAATATGGGTCGTACACTTGTGTAGCGGCTGAAAAATAAGTACGTGGCCAGGAGAAATGCGCGGGTATCGGAGTTTACCGCGAAAATTAATTTACTGCGTTTATAAGGGCTTTCTACGGCATGATTTTCGTGCCTTTAGTAGACGAGTCCCCGGAGCGAATTTTACCTCGAAGTCGATTTACGTACCTTTCCCGCATGGTTAGTCCCTAGGGTGATGTTGGTGGGCGATTAGAAGGCCTCTGCATGGTGCGGTTATGTAATTCAATGCCAATTTGCACCCTGATCGTAACATCTCGAAAGAACGTTTCTACCTTCAATCTTCTGGGTCGTTCGGTCAAAGTACGTAATAGATGCGCCTGTAACGTTAATTAATTTTGTTTCATAGTATTGCACCATGTCAGTTACAAAGAAAAAATATCGAAAGTTCTGTTATCTCATACCTAATATAACGATCTGATGTAAAAATGTGATGTTTGCACGACTTGATCTCTTAGTATACTTGGTAGATATTTAAAATCATCGCGTACATTAAATATCGATTTTTTAACGAAACGCGTACTTTATGGTGATATAAAAATAAAAATTTGTATCTGAATATTTTATTTAATTTATAATCGTTTATAAATCTAACGCACTTTGAACTAACAATGGATTAAATGATCAACTTTATACATGTATCCAATTGTTATATATTTGTACTGAACAAAAAAAAGTTAGAAGTGCTGTGATGAACGTAGTTCTTTCGAGTATACTTAGCTTGTGCAACGTATTAGGTAGGTGCATGTGAAATGTCGGAGTTTTTTTACACGCAAATGTATGTCTTCCTGATTTCTGTATGATTTTGTTTTTGATACACCCCCTTTTAGTATAATCACAAAGTGCAGCATTGGTTTAAGAAATTTTGGTCTGATTTTTCCCTACAAAATGAACCGCGTGGAAGACCCAAAACGTCTGTGAATAATCATGTTCCGAACGCATTGGCGGAAATGAATCCAACTGTATCTACGAGGGAACTTGCTGTCAGAATGAAAATCGACCATACAACAATATTGCGACACCTTTCTGAAATTGGCAAGGTGAGAAAAATGGATAAGTGGGTACGTCGTACAAAACGATTGTACAAATAAATGAGTTGAAATATGAAATTTTGCAACACCCAACTTATTAACTAGATCTTTCGTCAACCAACTGTCACATTTTCTCACATTTGGAACTGTTTTTACTGTAAAACACTATGAAAACAAAGACGGTCTAAAAAAACCCATATCCGAGTTTATTGATTCCAAAGATCAGAATTTCCTAAAGACGGGCATTTATACGATAAAATTTCGCTGGGAAACGTTTATTCAAGCAAATGGAGCACATTTTGATTGAATAAACAGCTTTTGAAAACACACATGCGCTTTTAGATATTTACTTAAAAATCCGACATTTCATGCGCATCAACCTTATATTTCCACCGACCTGAAATTCCCGTAGCATAAAGAAACTCCTGGCAAAGCTTTCGAGTATGTGGTACTAGCTGTTACTATGGACCAAGTAGAGGATGGCGTCGTATTCCCCTGAATCGATACCAACGGATTATCAGTAACGCGGCAGTTAGATCTTCAATGGAAATGAGGGTCGTTGTCATCGACAATTTCGGATATCGTAGAGAATTGTCACGAAGTACGCGGAATCGGAGAAGATATCGACCGGCTTTAGCTGGCGGAGGCAATTTCGGAGGCTGCACATTGACGCATCGGGAAGACGTTTCAGGCTGAATGATCTTGGAATGCTCGAGCTCGCAATAAGTAGCCAACAGAGCCACTTATCAAGTGATGGTACACTCAGCCTATCTTGGATCAAATCTAATCCATTCAATCTTCGTAATTTATGCCAATGTCTCTGGAATTACTCAATAGGTTTCTTGGCCTAGGGTGAAATTTTGAATCTATGATTTTTCTTAGACAAATTCGTAAATGTTTAGAATGATAGTACACCTTCTTGTATGAACTATTAGGCTATCCCAAAGGTGTCTTTCGCTATCCGCACGTATATATAAGGTAAGCCATCTACTGATTTGTTTTTAAATTATAGGATATGGCAACACTGGTGTGACTGATTTGCTTGAGATTTGGTCAGTCAGAGGTCAGTCTGATATTCCGTGGCACGGAGACTTCAACCTTAACAATAAAAAAAATTTTCTTTTAAATATTGATTAATTTTAGACTCATTTTATAGCGTTCTTGTAAACAAACTTCTAATGACCCACCCTATACTTTGTCTGACAATGTTTATATAAACATCAAACTTAATCTGTCAAGTATTGTAGTCTTAATCTTTAGCCACCCTCTAGCTGTACATATAAATCAATAAAATAATATGTAAACAAAAAATGTTGTGCATCAATTATTTCCTTACGAAACGAAAGAAACCTTTGGCATAGCCTAATGTAGGGTATCACATTAAAATCCATCACATTGTCCTATTTATATATAGCGCCACTATTATATAATAAATATAATATATACTATCCATTCTATAAAACGAGAGATGCTACTTCCACATGTGCGTAAGATTAAAATTGCATTAAAGTTTGATTACTTCTATAAATGAATCGAATGAATTAACAAAACAATTTTGTTTTAACATTTTTTATAAAGATCCTACTATATACTACGTTTCGATAATATTCATTCCAGACGGTCCGGTCCCAAAATTCTTCGATTATACGTCGGTTTCCGGCGACATTCTTGCAATGTCTTCAGCTACGTAGATACCACTGCGATATCTCACTCTTAACTCTTGGGCAGCCTTAATGACTTTGTAACGAGAAGCTCACGATGTCGTCCCGCGATTTGGGTCAATTCGTGCCCAGGGCAATATTAAACTGCGACTTAATTGAAAGGCCGGTCTTCGTCCGATATTAATACCCGAGCGCCCTTCTCGGGAAAACTTTAAGACGTAATCGTGCCTGACGATAACGACCACCTTAACGAGACCGTCTGTTTCAACGCGGTCAGAAATTTACCAGCGGCAAGATAGTCGTCCGAGACCGGACGGCGATTCTGCTTCCTCGGCGTTAACTTTAATTCCCTTTCGTTTCGCGGCAGGGAAGAAAAGTGGGCGCTGGGCGACCGTCGACCTTTCTTCGATCCCCCAGGAATCGAAGAATCGATTTTTGAGACGTACAAAGAGCAGGTTGAAACCTCGGCCGGTGGTCGAGACCTCTCGAGCATTTCCATGTCAATCAAATATTCTACGCTGCCAAAGATATTGGGTCGTGGACGGAATAAAGCTGTGTCGAAAGTTGACGACTTTTGGAGGAGCGAGACAATATGAGAGAACAGTCGAGATGCGAAAATAAGACTGAGAGACCGGGGATAAAGGCATTGCGATTTGATCCGTATTAAATAAGGGACCGTGAATCAAGATAAGGTCGTTTACACAGTCTTCATATCTCGAGAGAAATACGCAGAAACTTGTACTGCGATGAAAGAATCCGGCCTTTAATTGTATGTATCTTCTCTGTTTTAACTTTTCATGTTAACGGAGAATCATGAGGGAAAAGCGACTTCAAATGGAAAAGGCTGGGCGAAACAGTTTACATATGCCCAAAGTGAATTATGGAATTAAAGTACGGTCTGCTTCCAAATTAAGCTTTGTCGTTAACACTAAACCTACCAGCCACCCTCTGGACATGTTCCTATATACCACATATCATATACAGAGAAAGCGGATTAAGAATAGATGTCGATAGGTCGATAGAATAATTCACACTTTGCGGTAAAATCATGGAAAATTTGAAAAGATGTCTTCTTACGAAGTACAGCAATTTTTCTAAGAAACATCTGACCGGTTATTTTGACCGTATCGGTAGGTTTATCGTCAAAATTGATATCGCATTTCGTGCGTAGTCTCTTAGATACAGTTCAATTTGCTAAAGAACCGTACTTTCCAATCTCGCTAATGATTATTCATGCGGAATTTGAAGTATGCATCCTGTATGGCGATCCTCTATGACGGCCAGTTTTCAAGCTGCTAGAATCTCATTTCAAAGTTACGAAGTGTAAGGCAAAGTACGCGACATTGACAAAAGGTTTCTGCAAGGCGCTCAAATGCTCCTTACAAATGTGATCTCTTCCACGGGTAAACGGCGGAGGGATATTGCGTTTCGGGGCAATAAATATGCAGCGACAAAGGAGCCGCGCGTATAGGAAGCTTCTTGTTAACGTGCTTGCGCGTAACACGTCTTCGAATTCCGCGTCTTATTTACCGTGCATCACGAAAATCGTGACCCAGCGATAAGAGTGTGCGCACTCTGGACGAAGGAAATAACGCGTGGCAAATTGAAGCCCTGTTAGGAATTATTATACCCCTCCCTACTTTTACGATCCGGCGAGATCCTCGTGGAAATCTTAGGATCCCCAGTGAGGGACTATGGAAAGCGGGGGAGAGAATCCTCGAGGAGTAAGTGAGTGGCTCGTTACATCAATATCACCGGGAAACCGCTCATTGTGCTCAAGGAGAGAAGAAAAAAGGAGGAGAGTTGATTCTTTTCCTTCTCTTAGGTATATTATTACCGTGAAATATAAGTTCCTTCTACTGGAGTCATTTCCGTCCCTTCCTGCAGCCCCACACCCTCTCCCGATTTTAATCGTCACTATTGAGAACGCGGAGATTCTCGCGGGTGAAACTTTAATTCCCCAAAGTCCTCTTCATCCTCGTCGGCAATTTTTCTCCTCCCGCTTCTTACGGCTTGTGGGAAACGATTAATCCTCCATGGATCAGTGGAAAATCTTTGCTTACGGGAGGGATTCCAACCGGCTCCACGATTGTGCTCGTTACCGTCTCGACTTCGATTCCCGTTGTTCGTCATGGGGACTAATTGAACTTTAACCATCCCCCTTGTTTTCCAATCTCTTATCCTCGGCTCAGAAATGTTCGCTTCCCTTCAATGTATCTCGGTTAATTTTAGAAATAGAGAGACTGCTATCGGTAATCTACTCTATTATTGTCATATATCTTAGAAATAAAGCCATTGGTTGAGACTACTGTAGAATATAATATTTATCGAACGGAAATATTTCTGAGAGAAAAAGTGTTTGATCGAGAATTCTGATGGCCTTCCTTCATTGACTTTTTTACATTTTCTTGAATATTCCTCTTTTACTTTGTCCAAGGACGAAACGGGTGTGCCGGCTAATTGAGAAATATGGCGGCTGATGTTCGCGATCTATCGCGTGTTAGCGGATCCCCGATGATGCCAGAGGATTCAGCTTATCGTTGTACAGCCGAAGGGATATTTCTATTACTCCGATCGAGCATCCGTGGTGATCCGACCAGCGAGATTCGCCAGTTTTGCATAATACGGACGAAAGCTTTCGGATCGTGCCGGATTAAATCCCCATTGAAACTCGATTAATGAACCTCCGATTTGGGAACTCAATCGACCCACCGCGGGCGGTTATCTTCTTTCGCATCATTTGGCCTTCGGTTAATTAGCCGCGGTCGGCCAATTCGCGATGAAGTCCGACCATTGAAATAATTTATCGTTATCTGGGCGCTTATCGCCATTAAGCGTGGAAGATTTAGCTCTCCTGGCTGCACCGTGAAGCCGACGTGGATTCTTAGCCCGTTCACCGCTGAGTAACGATACCCCTCCGCGCTTATCTTTCATCTACTCTTTCCACTCTGCGGCCCGGTATCACCCCCATCCCTTAATGAAGATTAAGATTCTTCGGTTTTCTTCCGCCAAGCGAATGCTCCGTACGCGTCACTTTGAATGCTTTTCGACGGAAATTGAAAACTTCGACGGTCTTCTAGAGCGGATTTTTACCCGATTTGCACCCTCGTTCTGTGAACGTTTGAGAAAGGAAAAAATCTACACTCTATTTTGTACTACGTTACGACCCCTTGAACTCCGCTGGGGCGTAAACAGGGATCGTTTTGGGTAGTTTGCATCTTGATCACCGTCGACAACGAGATCATGATTGTACAAGTTACTCGATGAAGCGTTACTACCGCGTAAACGTTGCTGGGATCCAAGCAAGCATCGTTTTGGCTAATTTGCACCATGACTGCTGGAAGCTAGGAAACCATAATCCTGCAACTTGCCCGATTCAACGTTACGATAGTACACCAAATCGTGTACTGTATAAATGTTGGGGATCAGTGCTGTTACTTCAAAAATATATTATTTGAAGTTTTCTGAATGATCCTTGATATCAACGTTCATATTTAATGTTTGAATGTAAAAAATTAATATTAGGAGATGGGTGTAAGATTGACTTTCAGTTAAAATTTACTCAAGTGATGTATTTCTAGTGATCGTGGCTTTGCTGATCACCGCTAACCCCCACAATGCTACTAACAAATTCAGTGCCGGCCATTCATGATCCCTCCGGCAGTCAACGTGTTAATGCTATGATTAACATTAAAGTGGATATTAATAGTAGAACTATCATCCACTTTTCAAACATAACCAGACCCTATATATATTTTAAAAAATACCCTAACAAAATTACAGAAAATTACAAATAACACTCCTTTTCAAAGCTGAAGCATTTTTTATACAAAATAATTGATCAGCCACTTATATTTGTTTGATAGTTCCAATGTTTATGTGTAATAAAACTACAATTTTTATATGTGCTTCGTGTGTATTTCGAAGATGATGCTAATCTCAGAGGTTTATCAAAAGAGTTTATGTGCAAACGGTTAGGTAAGCTCGGTATTTATCATCTGCACGCTCGTCAAAAACGTCTTGCCGGAGGGTATCGCGAAGGTTCCCGAACCGATGAGATAATAAAGCTTCCGCGCGGTTGCTGTATCGCACGGCTGTACATTAATCACAAATAGCCACGTCATTTCCCGTGGAGGAAGCTTGTCCCACGGGGACGTTTCCCGAAGATACCGAGCCGATATCTGCAAAGTGACTTGACCGCGGCGGATATTAATTAAGAGCCGCTCCTTCCGGCCTGACGCAGACGTAAAGAAGCAATCCGTCTCTGTCCCTTGGTAATGCGACGTGATAAATGTATTCTGTTTTCCTGGCTGTACAACGCCCGATCATCCGGACGGAGTAAGAAACTCCTCCAGGTTGCTTCGTAGTTATCGAAATACGGAAAGGTATCGACTGGCTTTGCGAGGAACTTCATCGTGGGAATTCGAGATAAATTGCTCTTCCTTTTAAGTACATAGTTTAACTCGATAACGTACGACGATTCGACACGTGGATAAGCTATGAGCTACGGATACAATGGTACAATCCTGTCCATAAATTAATAAACAATATACAGGCACGTTTAAACCATCCGATTAGTCAAGAAGTGGATAAAAATTAGGAACACCTATCATTCTCGTAATCCGAAAATGTTTGTGAAATCATATTAAAACGTCGATGTATAGAGTGCCAGAAAAACACGATTTAGTTCAGCTGATCGTTTACTCATAAAAGGTAAAAAAAAAGAGGTATCATGGTTATGCGAATGGACGAATTCTGGTCATCGTTTTCTTCAATGAGATGTTTGTCATGTAGAAACGTTCCGGGGAACTCCGTTCAAAAGTCATGTCAGACGATGGTATGGTTAGACATTTTGTTTACTTACACCTCGTCCTCGTTTTGAAGAGAATGCTTTCAACCACTGCCTCTTTCGGGTCGGTTAGTGGAATTTCGTTACAAAATCGTTCCCCACAACTTTCCTCTTATTCCATCGGCTTTATTCCTTGCCTCCATTCCCCCTTTCCCTTATTCCCGGTTATCCGCGCAGCCGAATGGAACGTTTGATTTACGCTCTTCCAATCCCCAATGCCAAGGCGAATTCACGGCCTTAATCGTGGTCTTCTCGCAGAACCTCCTTTAATCATTCGGAATTTGTACGGAGATTTTGCCTCGAACGTTAGTTCCTTTATTCCACATTAAGATAATGGTGCTCCACAAAATTTCTGGTATAAATCTAGAATGGGGAGAATTGTCTTTCGATCGCGTATTAAACTGTGAGATCGTTTTTATTTCGACAACAATCATTTCTCGAAACTCGTTCATTGTGTTATAAACTTATGAATGATTATTGCCATTCTCTAAGATTTTAATTGCCTATTTGTCAGCATGTATATGATCTCTATACATATGTTATCAATAATAAGTATGAAGAATTTTAATGTGAATATCTAATCCATGTTCTGTTCGCTAAAAGAGGAAGACTTATAATTCAATTCCAGAATAATAAACGAATAATTTTACATTATAACGTAAAGATTATAGATTAAAAAAAATGGTTTTCCACATAATCGGTTTTGTAAATGCCAATGTAATGTTGTGATAAAGAATGACGAAAATCAAGGAAATAAACTTAATAAATGAACACACTCGATTTACACGCAACCCAGATTTTTTTATCTAATATACGAAGGATGGCTGGTTCGAAAAATTTGATCTGCGGTTATCGGATCGCGACTATTCCCGTTTTTCTCTTCTTTTCAAAATCCTCAAACAAGATGTATTAAAAGAAAAAAAAAAGATAGGAACAATGGTGTTCCACCGCCGCGAGGTACTTGAGCCGACATGATAGCGCCCCTCTTTTCTCGGGTGGGTGCTATTTGTACGCTCGCATCTCGTCCCCGTTTCCTTCGTGCTTTCAATCTCCCCGGGGGCCGCAGCCCGAAATTCTGTTACGGAATCGCTCCTGGACAACTTTCCTCTTATCCCCCTCCCCCCAACCCCCCATTTACCACCCACCACCCTGCAAATGCGCTATCGGAATTGCGCATCTGCATATCCCGCGCTCGGACAATGAGGCCCGCGATTTTCCTCGCGTGAACTGGATCCGTGAAAGGTGGATAAGTGGAAAATAACGCGGAAAATCAGGGCAAGGATCGGTCTTCCGAAGGAAGAGGCGAATGCGTTTACGTTTCTCTCTCGATGTCTTTCTCGATACTTCGCACGAACTCTCCACCAGAACGCAGCTTCAAATTGTGAATTTCCGCGAAACTGAATTGCATTTGTATTGTGCGGAGTGTATTTGCACGGCGATCGACATTTCTCGGGGTTTAGGACTTTGAGATCAAATATTCCGAGAGAACATACGAAGATATTTGTAGTGGGTATGTATAATAATTTATTCAAAGAGAAGGGTTAAGAAGAAATGTATTAAATTATGAACATGAATGAATAAGAGAGACTTCTTTCGCGTTGCACTTCGTTCCGTGATAATGTATAAATGTTCCGTGATAGTGCATATATCCGTCGCACACTTTTACATTACACGTATTACTCACACGCCATATATTTGTAATTTGATTTTTGTTTTAAATGTTGGACGAGATTCTTTTTGGATATATGGTATTAAGGATGCTGAATAATGATCCACACTATTATTTTCACTTGCTCGTATATTTTAATATGACTGATGTGTTCGTTTTTCAGAGCAAAATGTATTTTGCAGAATAATATTGTGGATTTTAGGATTAAATTTGATCCTGGAAATCGCAGAGTTTTATGATAATTTAGAGCAGAGATACATTTAAATTTATTGATAATGGTATATAGATATATTAACGTGGTGCACTGATATAAGTAAGGATCTACTTAGTCGAATACCATGAGTGTGTACTCTTTAAAGTAAGGTAAAGGTACACATAAGCGTCGTTCTCCCTGAAGAGGTTAATACACGTCACAGTCTGTATATCCATGGTAAATAAAGTTCCGTGGACGTTGAAGAAAGGATCGCCACTCTTGATACATGATACCCGAGAATGTCGATCGTTCGTCGTTTGTAATCAGTAGTTCAAGAAAATCGGTGAAAGACGACAAAAAATTCGATGAATACCACCCATAAGAATAAGATTGCTTTAATCTCTTACTGCGAAAGTAAATATTGCTGGAACCGATATTTATATTACTATATTTTTCTGCACATATAAAACAAAGTGGTAACTATATCACTAAATATAACTATTAATTACCGAAGTAAGACTATTCTGCGGAAAGTAATATCAGCGGACAACACTGTACTAACAATACCTACAACACTTATTACTCTATCAATAGTCATAATAATTACTGTACAATGTCCACAATAATATTGTATATAGAACGGTAAGAACATCTCTAACATGAAAATAATTTTAAAGCTTGGAGTCATCGATTCTCTTAGCCTACTCTTAAAAGATACTCGTTGCAAATCGTTTTCCACTATCGTATTTCGATCAAAACGCCGTATGCCATGGAGGAAGTATTCTAAGGTACAATTAGACGTTTAAACGCCCCGGGTTACACGATAAAGAAGCCACCGTATTCCACGTGAAAGTACTATCCTCATTCGAAACGTCTCATTTATAATTCAGCAAAACAGACTCGGGGTGTAAAATTGTTTTGCGCAACGTGAACATATAGGCGTGTTCGTACGTGTTCCTTCCTGCTGCGTTATAAATTAATCAGCCGCGTTGCGTTAAAAATTCATTAACGCACGGCCTGGGCATATTTCACGAAGAATATATTAGACCAATACATCGTACCCGCATTTGTTCCAACTGCGTGTGCCCGCCTAAGCGAACATTCATTATAAATGGCTGCGGATATTAAATAGAAATTTTGGCAGCTCGTGCTTATGTTTAATGTATGTATATATGTATGTTTATTAAATCTTTCCCCTTAGGGTTACGGTCTTTTGTAATCCGTTCTTTACAAAAATCCATAATGTTCTACACTCCATTGTTTATGGTTAATCAAAGCCCTGTAAAAGTCATGGGAGAGAGTAAAGACACGATTTACTGATTTTCCCTAATGTAGCCGGACAAGGATGAGCGACTAAACGTTATCGTGTCGATTATTCGATCAATCCGCACCTACGTACGGGATAATTATTCGTATCGCGATCGTAATCCCATCTCACTGTAGCCCTGTTACCTATTATTATGCAGTTTCAGCCTGCCGTATGAATTCAATCGTTTAATTACCCGCCATTCGACGGGGATTAATCGTGATTATAGACCGGATAGCAATAATAAATTTTCCCAGCCGAAACACGAAATGGATATGATACTAGTCGTGTTTTTGCCCTCGTAAATAATTAATAAACATGCAGTCGAAATAAAGAGGAAAGTGGAAGATCGTACGATGTGTTTAATAAACGTTTAATCGATCAATATTTATTTTCCAAAATAGATAATTCTTTATTGCTCTTCTATGATATGAATTTATTTCGATGTTCATCCAACTGTTCTCTACAACACTGTTAAAATTTACAAGATTTAAAGATTTTTGTACCGCCTAGGCCATGTTTATAATTGTACGTACTTTTTCATAAATATTCACATTAATTTTGATTTATATTGTTAATATTTGTAACTAATCGATTAGCATGCAAAGAGTCACGTAAAGGATCACGTTCCATTTTTTCTGTTTATTTTAAAAAGATTGTAATATAATTCTTTCTAAAGCGAATGGTAACTGTAGAGCGATAAAAGTGAAAACATTACAATAGTCGAATATTCTTATAATCTTGTACTTTCTGTAACTGTCCCGGTTACAGGCGTTGTACCGACGCAAAGGAGCGATCGAATAAAAGATCGCACACGGGAGAAATTCCGAAATTTGCCGAGGAGCGACGCTCTGGGATATCGAGGAAAGGGAAGAAGAGAGCAGGCCGTGCGCGTTTGTCGAACAGGAGATAATTGGTGTCGGAGTGCCGAGTGAGAGGGAGTATAGAACAAGTGTGGGAAAAAGGCGATACGCGCAAACCTGCGAGGATCTTCGAGTAAGAGAAATAAGAACATTGCGTAACCGGGGAACGACCCCTGTCTTCTAGGACAGTGATCGAGAAATTCATTAATCAAAAGAGCCAAATAACAGCAGTAAAAGAATATTTTTTTTTTTGGAGAGCCAAGTTTACGAGAAATCTGTTGTAGAAAAACTAATAACTGATAATATATGTTAGATAGGATTAGACACACTTCCATGCACTGGGTTGTCCTTTTCCTCTACAGTAATGTCAAATTTGTAGACTCATAACATTTGAAGGGAGAATTTCTACGAAGGTCCTTGCACCGTTGTCTTTCTACAGAGTCACATAACAAAGTGAGTCAAGTATCAGGAGCTCATTTGATAAAACTTGCGCATCCTGTATTACAAGTTTTTTCTTCAAATATCCTTAAATAGATTTTAAATAAAGAACTTGTAATACAGGAAGTATAAGTTTTGTGAAACGTGCGCGTAGTTTTTTAAACATTGTGTTATTATTATTGACAATCAAAAAATGCATCAACTCTCGGTAGTCGGCTTTTCACTTTAAGCACTGAATAAAAAAAATTAGATACTTATTACAATTAACAATAATCATGTTTGTTGATAAAAAGTATTCTTTATTATTAAAATATTATATGACATACAGTCATTATTCGTTATAGAGCCATATTCAAGGGGCCAAAGAGTCCTTACTGTCATAGGAAAGTGCGCATACTTCTGCGAGTTCATTCGGCATTTGCAGCACGGTTTCAAAATGGTTCCGATCCCGTAACCGACAACTACCATCCAGTCACTCGAGGTAATAAAAGTCGCGTGTCGTTTGCCTGTACTGTTTTCCGTATCTGCGAACTCCGTCTCATTGCTCATTATGATATACGTGCGCTTGTTAAGTAAAGAAAAGTTTGTTTTGCACGAAACACTCCACTATCATGTCCGCTAGGATTTCCGCTACCTGGTCAAGCTTTTCCAACACAACCCGTGGCCCCATCTTAATTGTAACACCCACTTTTATAATAATACATTATTTTTACATTTTTTTACGGTAGGAAAAGTAGGGTTACATTTTTTCCTAGTTTATTGAATTTCGCATTTAAACTCCCATCCACTCTACAAACTAATCATTGATCCAAAGCTTTGTAATCTTTATAAAGTAACACACGACAGGACGCATATTTCTAGTGGAAACGAATAATTCTTGTCACGAGACTCGGTTTTGAAACAAATCATATCACCCGAAGTAATTCAGAGACGAGCGAAATTTACGTAACAGCTCAAATTAAAGCTCAGCCTCGATCCTGTCCCTACTTAAATCGCATGCCGTTACACCGAGGTCCTCGTGCCCCTGCATGTAAATCAACTTCGCCCAGTCCCGCGGTAAAAGCCATAAATCCAAACGTGTAATCACTGTCGTTCGGTAATTAAACGCGCAATCAACGCCCAGCTCTGTTTGAGCAGGCTTCCGCGCTGGAGGAAAAACGTAATTACCCATAACGTTATTTCATATCTTTCAATAACGGAGACCGTAATTGCGCAATTTCAGGAGAAAGGCGAGGGGGGTTGGTGCTCTGAATCGGGCGCGATGTATACATAGAACGCAGAGCCGAAGCAGCCTCGGGCTTTACGACTTTAAGGTCGATCGAATTTATTGGGGCGCCGTGATCGCGAGAAACTCATACGCGCGCCACCTGCGCGAATTGTAAACCTTTCGACGGTTGCTGCAATTCAAGCCGTATAATCCGGGGGAAGAACTCATTTCACGGAGAGGGTTAAGATCACGTGGAAAAGGCGGATTCAAACTTAAACAGCACCGCCTGCGAGGCGCAAAGCTTGGCTTTTGTGCCACGCGTATTAGAATTGTACGATGAAGGTTGCTTATTGAATCTCAACAAGTCAGTTCAATTGGAGTATAGTCTATTCACATAGCATGTAGTGTATTCCTGGAAATAGGCAGTAAGTATAAGTTTAGCGGTAATAGCTGAACACACGCATGTAATAGCATAAATTTAAGATAAATGCACAAAAAAAGTGGCGAATAATACAGACATATCATGAATTTAAGTAATCTTAGCGAGCACTTATTTGTCACACTTAATAATTCTAAGTTCTCCATCTGGTTTCTTGGAGTTAGGATTTCAGTCGATAGAACGATATTGTGTGTGAGAAAGTTGATAAAATTTGGTCACTAGTGCTTGGCTCAAAATAATTAAAGTTTATTAAGTTGATAAATAATAAACCCTTCGTACTTCGCTGAAATTCGGAAGAAGCCACGCTTAACCCATGCACCCGAATGGTCGGAACTTGAAACACAATATTTTACGACTGAGTGCGCCATAGCTACTACGCATGTTTACTTCATGTGATAGTGCTCTTATCAAATGCAAGTGAATTTTAATCAAAAACTTTTAAGAAATATTTTAATGAATACGTGTGATTACAACTAATTCTGTATAAGTAATAATAATATGATTAATTAATAGCGGAATACAAATAAGTTGAAGGAAATCCACGACAGGAAGATTTCAACTGAAATGAATTTTCAGATTATGTCATCATCAACAGATCTAAAAATGAAGAACAATTAAACATCAACAAACTAGCTTTCTTGGACTTGCAGAGTGCTTATGTTTGCTTAGGTTTTAGCCATTATCCCTACCACAAAAATGTCTTTTTGCACATGGCCTGCATTGGTACGAAGGGGCTCATTTGAGCCATTCATACTTACCCCAGATTAAGATTACGAGTTCGACTGGTGATATTCATGTTGGCTCGAAATGTCGATTACGAGTGAGGCGCGTGAAAATAGTGCAATATTAAAAATTAGATGAAATTGAAAATCAGAAATGTAATGTGGTGAATTAAGACATACATGGAAAAAAGGATTGAAAGAAATTGAACGCTGGGGTAACTGGACTGGGACTTGATTTATTTTAAAACTGTCAGACGTGATAAGGCTGGAAGCAGCTAATAATACAGTTTATTTAACACATTTGTGCCGGACCGATTTTGGGTTACTTTCGACGTACATGTCCCAAGCGTTACGGAATATTTTAATGTATTAATAACATTATGCAACAATTTTTCTTTTTACTTTACTTGTTCAATCCTGTAGTCCACGATAAAGAACGTCCACGTTATCGATTTTGTGATTTAATATGTCATACGGCATTTTTAATTAAAGCTCACGAGTTTGTCAGCGAAATCTTTTAAATTTTGAATCTTTCGCACAAACATTTGTCAATCAAATCTCACCCAAGATGAAGCTTCTCGCTAGTAATATACTGTTCCCATAGAAGTATCAATCTTTCACATTGTACAGAAATCGGTAATACTTTTTTACGAAAACTCCTTCCTTCGACAAATCTCCAATAACATGAAATTCCTAAAATATTTACCTTTCAACGTAGATCATTCTGGCTTTTCTTTTATAATCGCTGTCTTTGGTTCTACGGAAGAAACGGTAGTATATGCCCGGAAAAGGGCGGCATCTTATACTTCGAACTTCACGTTGGAAAAGGCGAAGTAATTTCCATTCGATTCTTGATTCTTTTGCAGCGTCGAATGAAATCATACTCCCTCAGACAGTGTAAAAGCCGAGTGCCGTAATTAATTTTAGCGCCTCCTCTCACGCATCCTTTATGCAAGCTTTTTACGGTTTATCCGCGAATTACCACTCTGCGCCAATGGATGACGCATTGCGTTCAATTAAGAAGAAAACAGGAAGGGGCATGTTGTTTAACCAGGATTTGCCTTTCTACGAAATTACGGACGACACTTTACACCACGCTACACACGGGTATGCGAGATGAGAGAGAACACGCCACTGTGTGTTGCTCAGTCCTCGAGGTTTCTTCCTGTGCACAATAAGAACATTGCGAGAGAGCTATGGTGGTGTGCTGGATAGAGGCTCGGACTTCCACGCAGGAGACCCGGTTTGTAATCCCGCCCATCACCTCTGGTTTTTCTATGTAATATGTATACTGCAGCTCTGGTGGTTCGGAACCTATCTTAACACATTGAGCGCCGGTCTCTGGCTCGGAAACTACAGCTTTCCTACCGCTATTCTGTCGCCATCGCACCGCCTTTATCCCGTCTGAGCACTGGCCTCCTTCATTTGTTTCTAAACAACGTTATTTTTCAACGACGCTGTTACTGCATCTGGAAAACGGTAAGAAATGTCTGAGCAAGGGGTCGCCAGAAGTTTTATTACTCTATAGAAAACTCAACCAAAGAGTGATCAGGTAATGAACTGGACAAATAGCCATAAAACATCCGATGAACGAATACTTGATAAGGTAAAATTTAATTAAAACGCGGAAAAACCCGCAACAGGAGGTATCCGAGAGTTATATCGCGCTGCTTACACTCCCAGCCTCGTTCGGAATAGCGGTAGTATAGAGGTAGCTAACGGTCGCTCAGAAACCCGCAAAAACGCAGGGCCCGCGATTAACGTTTTGCACAGTAGGTCCTAGTGACCTTAGCACTCGGTGCCGAAAATGAATTTAAAAAAAGAAAATAAAGTGCAACACGAGGTACAACATACGATGGGTATACAAAAGTCAGACACGACGCACATGGCCATGTCGACACAATCCTCTTCAGTGTGTCGTTGAAACGTGCATTAATATAATAAATACAAACCAGTATCAAAATCGACGTCAGTTGCACGCGAATTTTTGTCATAATGGACCACGTAATGCCATTAGAAGTCTAGCTTGATGTTTTATGAACTATCATAATCTAAAGAAAATTCTTCCCATACGTTTACGTGCCGTAGATCTACTGTAATTGATATTTCTTAGAATAAATGCCCTTCACAGTTGTTACTACAATAAAACTTTGCCATAGGAAGAAACGCAACGTGTACTCAAACGTGCATGCGATATTCTCTTTCTTAAGTTTCATCATAGCTCGACTATAAATCACGTGAGCTTATCGTTTGTTTCTAATGTCATAGAATGTGCAATTCCAATCGTCACTATTGTTTTTACAGCTGGCAGATGGATGGGTAGTAAGTTTTTCGTCAAAATTGTCCCCATTTTCACAGGCGCAAAAAATATTCGGCCTCGTCAGCGGACGCTTTATCCGTCGGGGATTAAATTCTTTTTTATCACCCTGCCTGGCTACCCTCGTCTTGGCATCGTGAAAGGTGGACGCCCGGGCCGGAGATTAGTTGAAGATACGACCCATAAAGTCGAACACGTGACTGGGCAAGAAGCTGGCTTTCAGAATTCCGGCCGCTTTTCAGGTTTTCACGCGCTAAAAAGTTAGGCTATCGCCTATTAAGCTTACGTTTGCGAGAATATGTCCGCAAAGTTAAGGTATTTAACCCCCTGTCCATTGCGGTCATCTTATGTCGAAATAGGATAGTAAAACTATCAGATCTCTTTTATATATATTATTTCACATTTTTCCAATACAAGCCATGAATTGGGAGGGCTTGGTTTTGACGTCTTCCTAGAGTAATTGTGCCTTCGATTTTAACATAAAACCAAAGTACAAAAAACCAAATATTTGAAGTGCCTAGGTTATAATTGAAATTACGCACGTAACATTCGAATGTACCGTAGATTTTTTACTCTTCCACTGCATACATTCCGCTCCAATACATCTCTCATATTGCAGCAGATCCAAGTGGACCGTAGGGACTTTTGTTTACAACCGTCATTTATCCCGGAATATTCGCTTGACTCTTGGGTGCTGTCACCGACGATGACGAACGACGTCGTCGTTGACGCCGTCCGGATATAATGAGATCCGCCAAGGGTTTGCCGTGAATCCAACTTTCCTTTTTGTCCCGCATACGACGTTTAGTGCTCATTATACGATGCTCGGAGACGTTAAAGGTATTTCTTCAGATCAGCACAAAATTTCGTAAAAAAATGTTGAGCACCCTCTATGATCTCTATGCGTTAACTCGACGGAATTTAGGAAGAAACCTTCATAACCCGAACGTTTCAAAGTGTAGTTTGTAACCAATCAGGTTACATGGCATTTGCAAAAGATTCTCTACCGAGCGTCCGACCAACGAACCACCAGATTCTGAGAGACCAGGTCTCTACTGAGCGTTCGACCGAGCAGCGATGAATATCAGAAGTCCACCGAAAGGCGACGCCGCGAAAATTGACGCATGTGACGAGCTCCGCGAAGAACGCGAGCTCGTCACTCGCATAGCCATCCTTGAAACGTTAAGATCCGTATAGAACAACCGTAGAGAATCGGTAAGCGAGCGAGCAAGCGAAACACTTTTCGTACCCAGGAGAGTGACAAGTGTCCTCTACGACTGCTAGAAGCCTATCTTCGTGTCAGCTGCGTACGTAAGTGCTCACATTTTGTGAGCTACAAATGTATAAGCTTTGTAGCACCGTTCGATTCCTTCTTCCGATTTCGCAACCAAAGACTAACCCGAGTCACCGTTTAAACTCTGTATATTCTTGAATTCTTATATACCTGTTTTCTCGCATTTATTTCTGACATTTGTATTATAGTAAGTTTCATTTAAAGTTATTTATTGGTTTATTATTATTATATATTTATTTTAATTTAATTCAATGCTAGTAAAATACTTGAGTCATGTTATAAAAATTGTTGCTGTCCGTTCAGGTTTTTTATTCTGTTCCACTCGCTTCCTTTTCGTTTTATTCTAAATAATCTAATCTGGAACCCATGATAGAATAACTTTTAAATTCCTTTTCGTAGAGAGATAATTTGTCTTTCAATCATTTCTGGTGCTTTAGAGGGCAATTCCCTTCAGAAAAAGTAACGGTTACAAGTTATAACTGTACGTAATTAAATAAATGCACTTTTATTGAATTGTGATTTTTAGAGTAAGTGATCTCGAATAGAAAGAGTATTGGAAAAAAAACGCACGTTCTCTCGTTCTTACAATGAACCAACATTTCGTCTGCGAGCCCTTTTCAAGGTATATTTAATATCTGAGAATATACATGTGGACAATGGAGGTTAAGAACTATAACGATGAAATATACAATTCAAAATTATGTAAAAGAATAGATATCCCATTGTTGTAGTTATTAATCTCCATTGCTTACGTGTAGAATTTCAGGTATTAAATATATCTTGAAAATGGCTCATAAATAGCTTTGAACACCACAAATTTAATACATTCGTATCATTGTACATTGCATTGTGTGTAATTAATTTCTATTATATGTACAATGTGTAATTCAGTAGAAGTCTGTAAAATGTCATACGATTAACATAATGCACAATGAATATTATTCGCATAAACTAATATAAATTAATCCTTGTACGTACAGGAATAATCTTTTAAACGAAACATATACGTAATACCCTCGATTATTATCTACGAATGGAAAGCATAAAAATCGGGACTGACGAGTGCTGGCTTGAGAGGCAAGCAAATTCCGGACTGAATCGATAGAGTTGGCTGAGAGACAGAGAGGGTGATACAGGTTCGACCATCGGTACATATCGATCTTGTCTATTATTAGTTGGTTGTCGGCCCTTATTAGAATAGTCAGAGAGGCTCGTAACTCTTTTCAACCCTCGTTATCGGACGTCTTACGGTACACACTTTGTCGTGACTCTGGGCAATTCTAGGACGTAGAACAGTCCTCGCAGACATGGTTTACCGATAAGGGGCGAAAACATGAAGGACAACTAGAAACACAGTGGTCGTTGCGCCGAAATAAAGCGTCACGCGACGTTAACCTGACACGGTAATTTGCAACGTCGTCCTGTGCTTACGACTTGATATTTTTTCAATCACCGTTAAGCCACGGCGCTGACAATTTTTCCTCATATTGTTCAAACTTCGATAAATGCCCTCTCGTTCTTCGTTTTTATGTTGAAGATGCAGGTTGGTATTTAACATTGATAGAGGGATATTTCGGGTGCAAGAACACAATGTGATTTTTTATAAAAGTAAAAGAATTAAGCTAAACATATTAAGGAAGTAGCAACGGATAAAATAATTTTTTTTGTTACTTTCGTTCTTTTTTTCATTCCTTAGTGCGGCGTGCGTGAAACTACTTACCCAGCTGCGCATCACACGCCCTTTTCGTCAAACGTCGTTTGTCATTCGATATTCCTTTCCTTATCGCTCCACGCGTTTCGAAATTTCCTCCAACGCAAAGCACTACTCCTCTCACTTACTCGATATGCGCTTTTAGAACACACACACGTATGCCCTCTTGTGAATCCAACATTGAGCAGAATTAAAATATGCAATACATATGTAAAACATAATATAACTTATTGGAAGGGTTTTATAAAATATGCGTACAGTAAAAATATTGTTGTATCATTTAAACAAATAAATTTGCAATAAATTACGTGATATCGCGCATTAAAATATTTACGAAGGTAAGTATTTGTTTCAATGCACGTATCTTTTTATATGATTTCCTGTTACATCTTTTTCCATTTCTCTCCGCTCTTTTTTTTTTCGCCAAATTGTTGATATTTCGCGAATGACATTCGTACTTCGTCGTTATTTCATCTATTTTACGTAGGACGCATATTATATACCGATGAAATAGAAGTCAAGTGGGCGTGGAAATTCGGTGCGATTCCGTTTCATATGGAAAACGTTCAGTGGTGTCGGATACTCGAAACCCAATAGAAACCACTGGCGATTTTTTTTTTACCGAACTTCGATAGCGTTTTATATAAAGGGTCGTGCAGCGGCATCGATAAAATCGTACTAGTGTGCTTCGGCCTTTCGTCCAAAATAATTCTTTCGTAAAATTGATACGTGTAATAGACATCGAGGGTCAAATTGTTATTTATAATTTTCGATGTCTATTCAATACATTCCGTGCAATATTTTTCTAGCGGGAAGAGATTGACAGGAAGTGATGTCGATTTACTGCTAAAATAATATCCATTTAAACCTTGTTCTGAATTGTGTTAAAATACATTACTTCTTTTTCAAAGACAATTGTTTATATTCGAATATTATGCTTATATACAATTATATAATTTAGTTACAATTTTTTAGTTATAGTTTATATAGTTATAATTAGTGTATAATTTATGTATATATATAGATGTGTGGTAAAGTGAGACACGACGCCTAAAAATTCTGGAAATCTTATTTGAAACCGCGGCCCGATTTTCAAAAGGAGAATAGCAGGGGAAAAGGATGGGCGCTACTGGCGTGTAACATCCTCGAGACTGAAGCAATATCGAGCAAATCGCACATGTTCTCGTCTTCGATTTAGCCTCAGCAACGCGGTTGAATCAGTGCATTGTAGTGCACCGTACGATACGTGTATCGCGGCGGTAGGAGCTGCGGAGCAAAGTGCACGGTAAATCGATAACTGGGCCACGTCGATGATAACACCGCGGTCCTTCTCTGGAAAATATTGCTCGTTCGAATATTTCCTCGAACGTGGAACGCATTACGCCGGATTACGGACCGCGCCATAAATGTCTTCCGGGAAGCTTAACGAACGCTCGAGTCTGATCGAAATATTCTTGTAGCCGCAGTATTTGTACCGTAAACCCATCCAAAGATCGAACATTACAAAATGAAGCAATAAAAACTTGGGTAAAAAGAAAAGATCGCCGAGTGAGTACAGAGATATTAGGGAAGAACCTTTTGCCTCTTGTAAAACTTTGCCTTCGATAACATCGAAATTCGATCGAGTGCCTTGAGAGTTTCTTATCAGTCACTAGTTTGCTACACAAAACCCCAATAGCCGACTTTTCTTACTTGCGATTCTCCGCAAGCTTAAGAACGAATACAGTTTTTAAACTATAATCTTTCTGCTCTTTTCTTCTTCTACAGTATGATCATTCCTACCGCGTTTTTATATAACATATAAAGCTCCTCATGGCAGAAAACAAAAATTAATTCTCAAATTCGATACTTAACTTGTAGCTTGTAAAAAACCCATTCTAGTTTATTCTCACTTCTGTCTTATTAACCTTGTTCTTTTTCATTTTAAGAGTTCTCACGGTGTTTACTTTTAACGCTGACACCTCCTAAGCAGTGAACATCACTGGTCAGTTATTTGTTGGGAAAATGACATAATTCTATGACAATATATTTTCTAATACCTTTCACGATTTTATTGCAGCGCATAGATTCGTATATAGATAAATCTATGCTTCGTCTATTTCTTTATTCGTTTCTTTCAATATAGGTATATCTGGTATTCCTAAATATGTCCAGAAAGTGGGCTGTAGTTTCAATGTGAATGTTGCATTACTGGGTAAAACGCCAAAGTTTCTAGTTTTGGTTAGGAGGGCTGGTTCGACGTTGGTTAATTTACCGCTAAACAGCTATTTCTCGCGTTAATTTTAACGTCAAGCCTTCGCCGACATTGGGAGTAATGGCGCTTCGAGGAGGAAGTGGGGGCGCATTTTCCAGCTTTACGTGGTCCCGTATTCGGGCACGGTTAAACTTTTGCGCCATCCTGACTACGACATCGTCACCACCGGTTCCGCGTCGTAAACCACGCAACGAACTTGCGAGTATAAGGGCTGGTCTTTTGTAGCGACCCGCCTTGCGGATCCATACGTTTGGCGAATTTAACTTGGCGTTCTTCCTGCCGGCACAAAAGGTCTGCTGGAGATTTTTCGAATAGTCTCGCGGTACAGAGGAGAAGGCAAAGAGATCCTGTATAATAACGTGCAAGTGGGACTTTCAGATAAAAACGCACTGAGAGCTCAGGTGTTCCTCCCTTTTCATCTCCCAGTCTCTCTAATTTTTCCATCTTCTTTTTTACTTTACAGTATCTTCGTAACGCATCAACGTTTATCATGTGGATTAATGTAAAGAATAATATTTTATTCAATCTTTTGCGATAAAGATTGATAAGAAGAATAGTAGTCTTTCTATTGGCTGCTTAATTTTTTCAGAATGGCGAAAGCTATTTATTAAGGTGAGTTCTATATGATTGAGCGTATATGGTAGTATATATCAAGGTCATAAATATATTATCGGAACTTTATCACAGGTACAATAAATAGGTGTTGCCAGCAATATTGGACTGTAGGTTGTGTTTGATTTCCGATCAACTTTTCTAATGTCCCAAATATTTTTCTCAAATTTGACATAAATGAGATTTAAACCTTCGTGTTTTTCAAACAGTTTCGAGTTGCTGTAGATTACTCTGCTGTTACATCGCATAATATTGTGCTATCCCTAGGACGACTTCTTTAACGAAACAATAAACAATAAACAAATTAACCTTAGGCACTTTGATTGCTTTGCCTCAGAAAAGTCCATAATAAATCAAAATATCGGCATTTAGGTTTTCATCGTAGATTTAGATTTATTCGTCTCTTCGTAAAAATACAAATGTACATTTATGGCTTTATCGCAAAAAAGTAAATTATTTTCCACATTAATGTTAATGACATTAAGATGCAACGTGTTAAGTGGATCCGCAAGTTAGGTGGATAATTCTCGAACTTTAATACGGCCGATCCACAGCATCAAGAACAATCTCCGTCAGTATTCTCGATTCTCCGTTGGAGAAACCGTCGGAATAGGATTCTATACGACAAGAAGAACGACTCGATCGTTACGTGGAAATGGGAATGCCGGGAACCTATCGGAAGGACGTTTGGCGGGGCGTTTCATAGGAACAAATCGGTGCCGATCAACCGCAGAATCTCTAATATCGGGAGTGCAACCCTTAATATTTCTCCTTTCCATGAGAAACGTTCCGCTTTTCCCTGCTGTGTCGACCTCCTTTCACAAACCCCCACGTTTCACCTTCGTGCGAGCAATGATATACAGAGGTCGCGAGTGGAATTTAAACATGAGTTTTCCGAACTGAACTTTAAGCCTTTATCCGATGAAAGCCATAATCCTTGCCACATTGTTTGCTCCCTTGTCTGTTTAATCAAAATGTGAATATCACGTAGCAGTATCCGTAGATGACGAGGGTATTTAGCCCCCGAGTTTGTACAATAAATATGCACATTCACATCCACTTCAAATGCGTAAAGTTTGCTCCTTTCTCTGCTTATTTATTGAATCTCCAGTACACCTGGGAGCTTATCTTATAACGTGAATTTCAAACTGTCCGGTTTACGGTATATGTATTCTATGAAATGTAAAACGGCAGTGGCTTTCTTTCCTGGAAATTCCACCGCAAATGTTTCGCGTGGTTTTCTTTCACCGTTTACATTTAAACCTTGAAGGAAACCAAGACGCGCGATAGACTAACGCTCTCTTCCGTTCTCTGTTTTTCTCCTCTCCCTTTTCCGCTCTTTTTTCTCCGGCCCTCGTCCACGTTCCTCACTCATACCTTTGTTCCTTACTTTGATCTCGTCTTAGAAAATGTAATAACATGGGCACCAGCGAACAGGAAGTGAAGAGTACAGCTCTCTGGGAAAAAGAAAGCAGAACTTTACTGCTCCCCTGCCTTATGATCGTTTATACAGTGCTGCTACCTTCGACCCATAGTTAATTATGTAGGAAAACCAATATCTGCACAGTCAGGATATTGTGGCGGATACAAGTTTGGATTCGTGCTTTAGAGATCCAAGGTATCATAAGTGTGCTTATAGGTTATGGCTTCCGTGACTCGAACTAAAGTAGGTTTATATTAAAATCTGGAGGTCGGAAGGTCGGAATCATGGTTTTTGAATTTCCTATGTTTTATGAATTTTTTTTTAAGCGATAGTAATCGACATTTTAGGGAACGGTTGGTTTTACACAGAATTCTAAATGTTCACGTAATTTAAATTAAATGTCAAGTCCCGGTCTAGTTATCCCAGCGTCCAATTTTTTCCACGATTTTTTTTCTATACGTAGTTTAATACACCACTTTACATTTCTGATTTTTAGTTTGATTTAATCCTTAAATTTAATAATCTTTAAGTATTTTTAAGCCACGCATCAGTGGCCAAAAATTGTTAACTTTCTCACACACAATGTCGTTCTTTGCACTGAAATTCTAAGTCCAAGAAACGAGACAGAAAATAAAAAATTATTCAGTGTGAGTATTAACTGCTTGTTAAGACCATTAAGATTCATGATTTGTTTAAATTAAATATTATTAAACAGATTAATTTTTACCCAGTGCCGCCTGTTACTGCAGTGACTCTTTTTGGTAATCGGTTTCGAATATTACTGAATATGGAGAACGTCATTGCGATGCGTTTTTGTCTTTTGCGGCGGCAATTGAGAAAAGGTCAATTTGCGAATTGAAGACCAGATGGTCTTGAATATTGACATTGAATTACTGTTATCCTCAATATATTATATATTTTAATATATAGGAGGTTTTTCTTAAATTACGTCAATATCATTAATTTTTTGCTAAACGATCAGAGGAAAAGTACATCAGAATTGTTGGCAGATGTCCTGATTCAAGTGCATGAGGTTATAACATCACTGCGCACTAACCTGAAAATTTTCTATTTTTTGTGTGACACCTTTTTATTATACAATGATTTATAAATTTAAACAAAAAACAGAACGTACAATTCCTGCATAGAAAATGCTCTGTGTAGATGTAACATTATTTTTAATTCTTGATAAATAATGTGTTTAGGCAGCATTGGTTGTTGTGCTGATGCACAATATTATATAATAATACATACTTCACTGACCTTTAACGTACGTTGACGAACATGTACATAAACGTGTCTCGTAAATATTTGAAAAATACCGCCCCGCAGTATGCGACATTATTTAGAGTTAGAGTGGAAAGTCAGCTTTGTATCGAATTAAATTTAATCTCCCAGAAATTATTAAACGAGTTAAACTTTCGTCCGTCAAAAATTAATTGTTAGATTTCGAACAGAGAGGATAAACATGTGTGTTTTAGTATAATGAGATCAGCTTCAGTTCAATATTTATATTAAACACTAAATATATGCAAGCGAAATAAATAGACTCAATTATCCCTTTATAATTCTTTATTTTTCTGCCTCCCTTTCATACGTATAGCTATGTCTAAATAGCCCAAAACATCCGGCGCATTACACCCAAATTAGACGCACAGTTGACACAATCATTCATATAATTAAATACAAATTACCCATGGCTACTGTACGCATTGTCACGTGGAATGGCTCGTAGGCAGTGAGATCCATAAAGACACGCATATAATTGACCCATTATATGCCAAAGCCAAATGCAGACCTAAATAGTACATTAACGAATTAATTTCCTACAGTAAGCTAATCAGAGAAGAAATATTTTTATCGAATTTGTCACTTTTATAACAGTCAGTACAACATTTAATTACAACAATCAAAACTAAGAGTTCCATTACTTAGGTAGAAATAAATCAAAATCAAGCGTTCCAAAAAAGAGACGATGGTAAATGGGTTAACTCTTTGGGGCACGGTGGAATTAAAAGTGTCCCACCTTTTTGATACACCGTAATGCGCGGTGGGACTATTTGAGTCCCACTCTATAACAATAAATTGAATTGAATTATTGTTATTTTCTTTAATGTTTTCACGTTACGTAATTTTTTTATTAGTAAAAATATACCCATTTTGTTTCATTTAAAACGCAATAAAACTTCCGTGCAACATGGCTCTATTTTAATAGCTGTAATCCTCGAAAGAGTTAATCTTCGCCGTAACACCGAAATTTCGTATCGATGATGAATATCTGTCCGAGTAATTCCACGATCGCCACGATGGTTGCCTTCGAAGCCGAATTAGGGACAGGCCCGATTCACGGGCTCGGTAGTGTCGTATCGATCTTCCTAGCAGAATTCGATGTTGGCCACGAATTAATTAGTCATTCGACGGGCTTAAGTCACCCGGAAGAGACGGCGTTTCCGTCATCGCTCGTCACCCGACCTACTTTTGCCTTTTTTTCGACGAGCGCCTCGTGGCAAGCTCCTCGCCCTCTTTGTAGGGCCGTTAATTATTTCGTGACGCGGACACGGACAGAAGGGCGGTCATATCTGGCCGCCACTCGATTCCGGGGACTTTGGCACCGACACGTCCCCAGGCGCTGTGCCGTATGGCAAACATTAGTTGTGGCATCCGAAAATTGGAATTAATACGCTCGGAATGCTCGAGGCGCTGAGAACGATTAATCGCTTCTCGACAAACGTGTTTTTGGATAAATACGTCAGGGATAAACGATACAACAGCAAGGATTGTTTGTTTGTGTTGCTATTTGGTACTGTGTGCAAATGTTGAGTACGCGCGTATATCATATTTACCGTTTAAGTAGTTACCGTAAATATTTACCGTAAGCTAAGTTACCGTAAGTAAAATAATTAATAGTTCAAAAAAAAAATTGTAGTATTCGTGGTATTAGTATTATATTATGGTATATATAAAGTACAGAGTTTAGAATAAAGTTTTAGAAAGAAGTTTTGGTTCCACTATGCAAAGCGGTCAGTTGTGGTTATTAGGCTAGATTGATAAGAATTTCTGTAATTTGTTTACATTTGGGAACTGCATTTGAATATTTTAAACGCTTATTCTAGACATCGCAGACAAACAAGAGGCAAACATGTGCGAACAAAAGAAGTATTTTCGATTTTCTCAATCTATCACAATAATTTCCCCTTCAAAAAGAAATTTAGGGATTGAAGGGTAAGATTTAGAATTAGACTGTCTTTTTGAAAATCCGAGTTTTTGTACAACATAACATGGGAAATGTGGCACACTATTAAACTGCTTGTTTATTGGATTCTGGTACTGGGAAATACTATTCAAGGTAATTTCCTCGCAACTGTAATAAAAATAATGGATTACTTGAATCCGAACTTTCACGTGGAAATTCAAACATTATACATTAGACTTTATGTTCTTATAACCCTTTAGTATCTCGATGATTTGTATATCCCGGTTGCAATGTTTTTTCCGCTCAATTCTCGACATTCTGCGTTAAGCCGATTAGTCTGTATATTTAGCTTGTAAATTTTCCTGATCATAATCTTTCTTTTTAATATAATCCTGAATGGCGCAATTATCCGGGATTTTTTGTTATTAATTAATCCGCACTACAACGCGATGATTCTTGGTTCACGAGCCTGAAGTTCTACATCATACATACACCACTCCAAACCCCAATAAGTATCCTCTTCCATAATGCAACGTATAATACATCAAGCACATTCATCAAAATTATCTTTTCGAGATAAAACGCGCGATATATCGATTATGCCGGAGGTACCGGCATGGAAATATATATTTGGCCGCGATGCGTGAGCACCGCCTATCAATTACATTTGCAGTCCTATTGACGTGTAAGATGATCAATGGAACCGCAGCTATCTAAGCGATTCTCATAAATCCCAGGGAAAATAAAGTATCGTCCGCTTTCGGATGTTACCGATGAGAAAGCCTTGGGTAGACGGCAACGGTAAGGACAATTTGATCTAGATCGTTTCTGATGGATCGGCCGATTGCTCTGATGGATGACCTCGCAACACGACTTCTTACTTATCTTGAGCTGATTTAACCGTCGCGCGCAATCTTGATCGAGTGCCGAATGATTTATTCCCGGCTGCATCTCGACTTATCTGCCATTATCCTCCGCAACTTTACGGTTTACGTACGCGCTCAGCGCGCGGCTCGCTGGAAGACCGGCTGCACCCGTATCGCTGCATTTCCGCCTATTAGAAACTGAATACCCGTAATCGGATCGTACGGATTTATACGCGATGCGGCCCTTCAAATTTCGCGTATCCGCACATTCGCGATAATTACATCCCTTTTCATCGAATTGATCGTTGACTGTGCTTGTTGATGTAGGTATAATCTCAGAAATAGAAACGGGACAAACGCTTGTTCTTCGTCAGTTATTTGTATATATGTTTGTGATTGTTTGATTACATATTTTCACTTTTTCGAGAACATTTGCAGTCGAAAGCGTTGGACTTGTGGTATGTATAGTTAGTGAAATATATATTGTAGCTGAAATTCAAAACACAAAACCGCAGGGTTTTGCATATTTATTTCCCTGTATGACTATTTCATTTTAAACATTGACTGTCAAAGTCATCGGTATTATTTATACGTTTCACGATTTACAGAATCACGCGGATAGAGAATATATATGATATTTTGTTTTACAGATGTGCTTTGAAGGTCTTTAAGATTCTGAATGAGAGTTACGGTGGTGTAGTAAGTCTGAGTTTGAATCCAGCATAGCACTTCTGTTTTTTTTTTCTATGTAATATGTAAACTGTAACTTTGGGGGTTTGGAATTCACATTAAATAGTAGGTTGTAGGCCAAATAATCTTAGCAGTCGGTAGGGAAAATAAATTGCAGAAAAAAAAATTTCTTTGTATGGTTTATATTCAATAAACGATGCGTGTAATCCAAAAAATTGCAATACATTATACTTGGATACTTTTGATGTTATATGCATACATATAGGGCCGCTGTACGGTTGCCTGGGTTTTAATCCAGTCCCCCCAAATATAAAAAAGATGGAATAAAAAAAAATATATGAACAGTTTATTTTGAAAGTGACCTAAGTCCATTTATATTCAAATCAAGATATTTAAGAGTTTGGGTTTCAATAAAATTAAAAATATACGTATAGGATACCAATATGCTACACCATTTAAGCGTATCTAAATGAGATAAATTTCCAATTCTATTAAAATAATAGCAATTATTAAATGTGTTATACGTGTTTTCTCGTCACAAATGGAGTTAGGCCACTTTCGAAATTAACAGGTAGATTTGTTACAGATTTTGAAAGAGCCCAAATCCATTCGACATTATATAAAATATTTAAAAAAACAATACTCGATTTCTTTTATATACCTTTCCTACACTTCAAAAACAGCATTTATGCTATTCGGGAAATCTAACTATATAAATTACATAACAATTTATTGCTTATCTACATTTTGTGTATGCGGGAGGAATTTGAATGAATCCTGGTATACGATATATCATAATTAATCCATCATGTCCTTGTATTTCGCTGCTCTAATTCGTTTTACATTTTTATAAAGTGGTGCCAATACAGTATTTTCGAATTTTCGAAACTTCATGTCTATTATTATCGTATCGTCTCAATATGCTTAATTGCAAAATATTATTTATGACAACTAATTTAATATTGTACACGCTAATACAGTCTGTAAAAAATAATTGACAAATGGACTTAGGAATCTTTCAAAATATTTTGAAATATAATATAACATATAGTATTTATAGTATAGAAATATAATATAACATATAACATTTAGTTTTCTTGCCATTTTTTACCTGTTTGTGGTTTAATTTACTTATTTATAGAACAGTAATATAATTACGATTTTTTACTGATTTAAATTTAACGAAGTTGTAAACAAGTTACTTGGAAACTTGTATCCTTCTCCCCTTCCTGGAAATAAAATTCTGCCTATGAGTTTACGCACATATAATGTGCTAGTGGCAAATTTGTGATAGTATTAAAAAGCCGATTTATCAACTCCCTGGATCGGTAATTACCCCAATTCCAGCCGATAAGCGGCGGAGGAGAACAGAGAGTGGTAGAGGAAGAAAGCTTGAGACATTCACGGGGATTTTCCGCGACATTATTTCTCTGTAATCAGCTTCACTGCCGGCATGATTTTCTCAGTCACCTTCTGAACGAGTATGAAATAGCCAACAAATCACTCGATTGGATCTACAAGGCCGGCTGCAAAAGAAGGAGGCTGGATTGAGAAATATGTAGAGATAAAGAAATCTCCAAGCTGAACGAACGCCAATTTTCCGTCTTTGATGGATCGGCCTGGTTGCTTCTCAATTTTGATGCTTAAGAAACAAAATCTCGTTTATGCCAGAGGGGCGCTGCATTGCATATCGTGATTCTATTTTTCGTATTACTCTCTTCAGCTAGAATCTCTTGATTAGAAAGAGTTCGAAACTATTTTATACAGCAGCGTAGGTGTTCTGTTTAAAATCAGCTTAGACGTATTATATTTTTGAATTTTCACAGGAAAAGATATATAATTAAAATCCCTTATTAAGGTACGTCCAAGAATCTTAGTAAACGTTTGAAGATACATGTGAGAAAAGTAATGCCTTATTCCTTGATCGTGGGGAATAAATAAAAAAGCATATTCTTCTATCGATTTAATTTTCTGCTAAAAATAAATCGCACATATTCGACTGTGGTTTTGCGGTTTAAAAATTGTTTTAAATAAAATATCGTCAATTGACAATATACGTACCGACTGCTTAATTTATCTTTCAATAACTCCGACATTGGAAAACCAGCAGATTGTTCGCGACCGTATAGGTCTAATAAAGCTCGATAGACCGCAATAAATCGGCAATTCCAGCTACCGCACTGAAAAAGCGAGGTGCATGTAAAATCGGGTATTATTTTCCGCCAATACTTTTGTTTTATAGATTCTATTTTTGAAATATGGCTCATTTTCAGGCGAAGGCAAATGTGAAAATGGCGAGCCACCGTGCTGCTTAGTGTACGGTAATTAATAAGATATAGAAAGTGAAGTATCAAGTGAAGTTCTGAAAACCGTATAAATAATAAGTGAGCAAATCGCATCGCAATGATGAAAGATTAAAGAAACTACACTCGGCAAAGTTTTGATAAAAGAGGTTATAAGAAGGAAATAATAACAATAATCGTGAGAAGTATAAATAAAATTAAGCAAATTTTAAATAATAAAGACAAATCATGAATTTTATTGGTCTTGGCACACAGTTAAATCTCAATCTTAATCATTTTAAATTCTCTATCGGATTTCTTGGAGTTAGAATTTTGGTCGGCAGAACGGCATTGTGTGTGTGAAAGTTAATAAAAGTGATGAATTTACCACTTTACACTTCGGGTTTTCAATTTAATTAAATTTTTTAATTTGATAAACCTTAATTATTTCGAATCATGCACTAGTTACCAAAAATGATTAACTTTCTCACACACAAGGTCGTTCTGTCCACTGAAATTCTAACTCCAAGAATTTAGAATCATTAAGTGTGAGAATTAATTGCTCGCTAAGACTAATACAATTCATAATTTGTCCTAAAATTGTCACGAGCAAGAAAAGTAGAAGTGCCTCTGTATACATTAAAATAATAAAGATAACAGAAGAGACATTAAATAGATAACTACGAAGATGTTAACATATCAAGAGCATTTTATTTTTTTTAACACAGCGTGGTTAACACAGAAGCAAGGAGCCAACATGCAACAGCGTGGTTGTTCCTCGTCTTCGGATATGTATTTCAGCATTACACCGTAATATGAGCTTTGCACGTGGTCATGCACGCGCTCCTTTACCAATTGTTTGTTTAATATCTAAAGAATGAGCGGATAACATTGAAAGAATCGTCAACAGTACATGAATATAATGAAACACATACATCCATTAGACGTAAATATACAGTACGAAAACCTATTTTGGAAAGAGTAGAAGAGAAATCCTTTCAGGTAATTGCGTTGGAATAATTCTGATTCAAAATCTGAGGTGAACTTAACGTTTGTAGAATAAAAATATTCCACGGAGCGATGTCGACAATAAAATATATCTGGTCCCACAAATAGAAAGATGAAAGGTAAACGCAAATTTAAAAGCGTACCTCCACGGGGAGCAAACTTTTGTGAGGATGTGGATTTTGTATGCGCACCTCTACGTTACGTAAAATGGATGAATATTTCAGCTCTCCTTTAGAAAAATCAATATTTACATTGTTGAAGAATAATTAAAAGTAGCGAAGGAGGGTAGTTGCCTATGGCTGAAGTGGTGCATTAGCGAGAGATAGATGGATAGATAGAGAAAGAGAGAGAGAGAGAGAGAGAGAGAGAGAGAGAGAGAGAGAGAGAGAGAGAGGGAGGGAGAGAGAGAGAATGGGAGAAAAGAAGGAGATTAAAATGTCGACCGGTTAGAGCTACGGTGATGTAATGGATAGAAGCTCGGACGTCCACGCGGGAGACCCAGATTCGAGTCCCGCCCAACACCTCTGGTTTTTTCATGTGATATGTATACCGTAGCTCTGGTGATTCGGAACTTTTAAACAGTAGGTTCTAGCCTAATAACTTTAGCAATCGGTGTCGAAAAGGGGTTTAGCAAATAAAAAAGTCGACCGATTATATATAGTATACAGTATAGCATCGCATATAAAACGAAACTTCTATTTTTCCCTCAGTCAGTGAGAACATTATTAAAGCCTTTGACCCTATAGAGTAGTGGATATAGAGGCGCTCGGACTTCCATGCATTAGATTCGAGTTCGAATCCCGCCAATCACCTCTGGTTTTTTTATGTGATTTGTATAGTGCATTTCTGATAGTTCGAAATCCACCTTAAACAGTCGGTCCTGAGTTAAATGACATTGGTAAGTCGATGCCGAAAATTAACTTCAAAACGCGCGTGGGAACAAATCATTTCAACCATGGGTGTGTGGTTCAATAATTAAAGGAATAATTAATAATAATTAAATTGAATTCATATTAGGGATAATTTTAGGAATTCAATTTGATCATTATTTATTATCCCTGTAATTATTATGCCACACATCCGTGGCCAAAATTATTTGTTCACGCACGCGATTTGATCGATTGAACTTTAGCTCCATGAGACCAGATGAAGAATTATTAAAAATGTGCAAATAGGTGCTCGTTAAAATCATTATCGTGTATTGTTAGAAATCACTGAGCATCGGGTTAGGAGTATAATATCGATATTATATAACCAATATGATTTAACCAATATATATCAAAATGAAATTTACTTAAAAGAAATAAAGAGAAAATTTTCGGTAAAACCTTTAAAGACTACCAACAATTGACGAAGTATGAAGTTATCAAAATTGGAAATGTTTAAAAACGTCCGTTACAAATGGAAAAGACCCGATTGTATATTACACTTTTCTATTAGAAAATGATAAAATCATGTACGAAATTTACATTGCAATCGGTCGTGAAGGATGAGACAGAATAACGAACGAAATTATCTGCATTTACCGAAAAGAACTAGGAATTATTATTAATCACCTACAAATATGATAAATTTCGCGTGATAAATGTAATTATTCACTTCCGCCATTTAATTCCATTATTATTAATAATAATCGATTAATCACATTGAGCCTAACATATATACTTCACAATGTTGGTGTTGATGTTATTAGAATTTCTAGCAATTACTGCCAAGGTTATTTCTTATTTCATCAATTTAAGTATAAACATTAATCTATTACATAATAAAAGGCAATGTTACGAGATCAGAAATATATTTCAAATTAGCTTTCCGCATTAATATCAATCAATCAGTGTCAGAGGAGTAGCTTTATTGCCATGGAAGTGCACGAACGTGTATGCGCTGTAACTCGGTGAAAGGTCAGAGTGCATCATCCAAGATAAATCATAGTCCGAGACGCGATCATAATCTTCGTACGTTATCGTGGACACGCATTTGCTTTGACCAAGTTCGCATACTCGAATCCTACATCCTGACGGAGAGATTATTCGAAGCTTTCCGGCTATTCAAACGCTCGGATGTCAATGTCGAGAAACAGTGGCGCGAGGAGTTACGGTGGTGTGGTGAACAGAAGCTTGGACTTCCATGCAGAAGATCCAAAATTCGAATCCCGCACATACCGTCTGAATAATTTTCAATATGATACGTATGTATGCAGGTTTTACACTACGTAGAATGTTACCAGTTTATCTGTCTGTTACAGTGCAACACTACTTGCACGCTTGATATTCTATAATATCTTGTGTGAAGACGATCACAGCAGCGATTCCTAGTGAAATGCATGATACCAATTATTAGTTAATTAAACATGTTTCTACTGATTTTGAGTAATAAATTTTTCTCAACAACATAGCTTTTCTTAAATCTTCATTATTTTATATTTTTCTCTTATATTAGACCATAAAATCTTCTTGACCTCATTAAAACACATTTTGAACCACCATATATTGTTCAAATAGATTTAGCCATCAGTGGTAAATACATAAAAAAAGTATCTCATGATTTACCCCTGCCCAATGTACGATTCTTGGTTTTAAAGTGATCAGAGTATTACCAGGTGTTTCTATCGTGTAGCAGCAATTCTGTGTTACGAATTATATATGATGCCCTTTCGAAATACACAGAGCTTCTGCCGAAAATACGGTTGACCATGGCAAAAACTTGTTTGATTCAGTTTCGCACCACGGACGCGGACAGTTAAATTGGTTGCAAAGCGTTTTACATATTCCTGTTACTGAAATGCGACAATGGCTGGTGCGCTGTACTTGAATATGAATCGACAAAGAGGGAAGTCGTTAATTTTACGCAACACTGCAGTTCATAATGCAAATATACATCCTGAGATAAATATTTCTAGGTTTCGTTGAATTCGGAAGAGTACCTCCTATATTAGTTTTCAGAACGGCGGAGCTCTTGCATGATTTTTCGAAAATTATTCACAAAGAAATTAACCACAACCGTCTGAGATTGAAGTGGTACTTTTTAAGCATGGTTTCTTTAAGTGTAATGTTGTGCACAATATACCACCGCCTTAGGTTTTAAAGAGAATTACGATTTAAATGGTTTGAGTAGTCCGAGATAGAGATAAAGGGAATAAAAGGCGAGGCTTATCCACCGGGAAAAGACGTCTAAAATCTCCTGACAGAACCGCAAATCTTCTTTTACCTTAATACGCTTAAACGAATCTTGAATATTACACGAGAAGTGGCTACACCTCTTTTCTCTTAGAGAAACCATTTTCGTCGACAACTTACAATGTTTTTCTGAATATTCCTTTTTACGCTGAAAAGTGTCAATGTAAAAACACCCTTATTCGTAAATTAAATTCATCAAAAATCTGTCCAATACGGTTGATGAAACTCCGAATTACTTGTGACATTTGTTTGCATATTCTCTCTTCACTGAGGAGAGTCATTTTTCATAGAAACTCATGGTCTTTTTTTAAATTCATTTCTGGCACCAAATGTCATTTGACTTAGGATAGCTACTGTTTAAGGTCGGTTCCAAACCACCACAATTACAATTTACATGTCGCATGGAAAAACCAAAAGTGACTGCCGTTGCAGATTCGATATAATCTTTTCTTTACTTCAACATTTTATTTTTTGCCATATTCATTATGAACTCGTAACTTTGCTGTATATTTCTGTGCTGTAGCGTGATTGATTTTTTTACAAAGGTCATTTGGCCTAGGATTTTTCAGTTAAGAGTTTAAGTAGATTTCGAACCACTAGAGCAGCAATACAGATATCACATGGAAAAAACAGAGGCGATGGCGGGATTCGGACCCAGGTCTCCTGCGTGAAACTCCGAGTTTCTATCTACTACACCACCGTAGCTCTGTAACTCATGGCCTTTGTTAAAGAGGCTTTTTTGACCAGGCAAGTGTCAGTGTCGAATTGCGGTTACGCCCGGGATATTCAGGATATTCTTCCCTTTTAAAAGGGGCCGTCGCGTAACTCTTTGCTCGTGAACGGGATTTTCGCAGACGCGACAAATATCCACGTAATTTTCCACGAGGGAATCTGGTACCGCGAAATTAATTAAGGGGACTGGGATCGTGCCTCGTTTACGGCGCGTTTTCCTTCTTCTTTCCACGTTATTTCTCTGTCCTTTCTTTCTCCTCTCCCCCATCTCTCCCTTGTGCGCTCTCTCCCTCCCTCTCTCTCTCTCTCTTGCTCCACTCGCCCCTCCTTCGTGTCCCGATCCTTTTTACGGAACGAGGGTTGTCACATCCGCGAAAGGAGGTTCGACATTCGGATAATTATTTTTCTCCATCTCGCCCCGTCGACTTTTCTCCCCGCTCCTTTATTCCTCCAGACTTCTTAACCGTGTACCGCTTTGCCCTTTTTCCGTTCCTTTTTCCCCCTTTTCACGATAATTTTTCCTCTTCTTTCGGATATTCGGAACTCCGTGAACAGCGCGCCCTGGAAGCGTGGGCATTCAAGAGTGGCAAGCTCGGCTGGTGAAAACCCTTGGCATTTAAATTGGAAATGCTCTAACGGGCAACATTTTCGAGCACGCGCCGCTCCTAGCCGTGGAAATACCGTATTTTATCTCGAGTATCCAGAAAGAATATTCGACTACAAGGTAATCCTACTTCATGCTCGTGAGAAGAGCGAATCGACATCAAACAAAGTGGTCCTTCACTTTAGCAATCTTTACAATTCTAGTTTCATCGTTGAATTCTGCTAATAAAATTGAGATACGTCAACGGTCACAAAACTTATTTTACCCTCTGTATTATATACCTTACATTTAATTTGTAGAATTGTACAATGCTTATATACTATCTGTAAATTTCAATACACTTAGACGTTATAAAAAAGAGTCTCGGTTCAGTTACTCCAGTGTCCAATTTTGACCACGCCTTTTTTCACGATATGGCTTAATTCACCACTTCGTATTCCACATTTTCTATCTCATTTATTCGTAAATTTTAATAAACCTTAATTATTGAGCCACGCATCAGTGGATAAAAATGATTGGCTTTCTCACACGCAATGTCGTTCTGGCGACTGAAATTTGAACTCCATCAAAGCCAGATGGAAAAATTATCAAGTGTAAATAGCAATTGCCCATTAAGACCATATTCACGAGTTGTTATGGAAAAAAATTTGTTCTGAGGACCTGGATAGCTTGCTTAGTCGTAGAGCAGTCGTGCAGCAAACGAAAAATCCTAGGTTCCGGTCTCCTGTCCAGTTATCTATCATCATCTCAGTGTCCGTTTTCTTTCAAGCCGTTTTTCTTAATACATATCGGTTTACTCAACACCTTATACTGCACAAATTTTTGATATTAATTTAATTTTATCATATAAGGTAGATGTATTTAATAATTGGGTCACACGCCAGGAGGTCAATGCATCCACACAGACGGTCAATGTAGGCAACCGAAATTCAAAACCACTCCACACGATCAGATGAATAATTAAATAAATGTACTAATAGATGCTGTGTACAGCCAAAAGAAATATTACGAGTTGTTATTACTTATGGTAAGATCAATGAATATAAATGATCAGAGATGTATTCTACTCCACGTTTCAATGCTTCAAGTACCTTGTGGGCAGTAATGTATCGAGTGAACGCATGAGTTAACAGTGTTTTACCTTGAGTAATAAGGGGCAATCGATCGAGAATAAAAAGTGTTGCTTTATAGGCGAGTTTATCCGGCATCTGGCTTCAAGCGTGGAAAAAGTAAATTGCGTATGTGTACGTGGGGGAATTGTGTAACGACTCGAACCTCATTAGCGGTATCTAGTTCGTCTCTTCATCGGTCTCATTTGATCGAGAATTAGTCACGACGTTCGTCAGGTCTGATCGGCGCTAGGATCTGCCCCGGGTCATGGCCGCCCTCGTTAAAAGTTTTCAATAATTTCACGGTTCGAGCGGCCACCTTACGGCCGTGAACTTTTCACCCGACCGCGCATTATTCGAAATACCGTCAGACGTCTGATTTCACGTCCCGCCAGACTACTTAATTACTATCCGGCAGGGCTGTTTCGAGGCACAGGTGGGGCGATATTGATTAACGGCAAAGATTCGATAACGATCCACGGCACCAGTGTCACGTACAGTGAACCGTAATCCCGGTGCAAGCTATCGAATTTTAACTTCCTCTTTTACGTTATTCTGTCCAGCAATGCAGACGTTCAGAAATTGGCTCGACATCGGGTCAGACATAGGAATGTACCTTATGCAAAGATTTGCGATAGGTCTCGAATCTTTCTTTGCAATTATCCAAGGATTTGTGAGAGATAAGGAATTGTGGAATGTAGAGCTTATATTAATGACCGATAAGTGATGACGAACATTTTGAGAAAGGAATGCTTGGTCGAAGAGCCAGTGGTTAGATATCGAGGATGCGAGCAGAAAGTAGAGATCGTGGGAACAGCAAAAATCAATAAGTAATTGCGAATTTTCGAAAACGAAAAGCGAAGGAGAAGCGTAGGCCGTAGGAAATATTAAGGACAGTGAATGTAAAATAGGTTAGGATTATTTTATAATTAACATAGTACATATTACTTACATTAAAAGAAAAAGAAAGCAGAAGGTTTATTGTAACGTATATTCCCGTTTCCATCCACCATTTCTCTTAGTCCTATCTTCGCTTGCAGGTTTGAAAAAACTCCAGCCTCGCTAGAATATCGATGGCGAGTAATACACGTTCACGAAATATGTGGGTAAATCCAGTAAAAGCGGTCTTTTCAAAAGTGCTGACAATCGATAGAAATCGGCATCTGACTAGGAATTTGAGTAAACTGTAGGAAATGGTTGGAAGTTGTTTCCAAAGGCTATACTTTTCCTTGTAAATATCAAGGCGATAGAAGTTTGTCTCGCTTCTCAGGTGATATAAGGTGCTCTCACGAGAATCGGTCGGCCAACGTCTGAAACCGCGCCACGAAGTCTCGCGACGTTGAAGGAACGCCTTCCAGTACGAGAGGCTGGAGTTTCGAAATCCCTGAGTACACGCATAGCCACTTCAACGAAAATTTTTGTTTGCACCGCGGAGTGAATACTACGATGGCACATCCACTTGAGGAAATACACTTCACCCTCGTTTCCTCCTCTTCGCTGTGTTTTTTCGCAATGTTTGTTCATGTTCGGTTGGTCCCTACGCGTCTGAATGCTCTCGAAGGCAAGGTGCACTACCTGCATCTTCGATGCTACCAAGAGCACGCTTCGTTGAATGTCACGTTCGACCTCAACCCTTAAATATCTCGATCACGTGCCTACGCCTTCAAAGGAATCCTATAGCGGAATTGGAGTCTTGCTTTTTATGTTGCAGGAGTCAAGAGAATTCACTGTATGATGAAACATTGTTAACGGAGAGAAAACAATGTAGGGAAGAGTTGCCGAAATCGCACTGCCTAAGGGATTTTTGATATATGGACCATTTATTTTGAAAGTAGTGTAAGTCCATTTTTAAAAAAAATGAGGTATCACGTGATTTATGCTTGATTTAGTGTAAACTTTTTGTTTATAACTACTTAATATTTAATACCTTAAGAAAAAAACCAACGCTTTGTTCAATTTAATATTAGCCGATAAAAGAAATTGTGTAGCCATTGATTATGAAAGTGATGTAAGTCCAATTTCGATAGATAGGTGGTGAGGTCAGTGGCTGCTGCTTTTTATATTTGTACGACATACAAAACGCAATAAAAAAAAACCGATAAGAAGAAACACTAATGAAGAAAAAGTAAATTGGTTGGAGATATATTGGATGAGATTTTGCAAAAGTGCACTCGTATTCTATTTTATATAAAACATCAATGGGGAAGATAGAATTTAATACTTCGGATTTAAAAATAAAAAATTTAAAACATCTACATGTCGGAGAAGACCACCAAAATTTGAAAAAATCGCCCTGACGCCTTTGTATCACGATGTAAGGCCTATTACATATGAGAAATAGGTACGATTTAAGAGTTTCAATTGCGGTACGATTTAGAAAAGTAAGCGAACCGATAGAAATATTAGATTATTTATCTAACCCAAAAATTATATAAACTATATTATAAACTTACTACAAAAATGCATTATTCTACTACACTGCTAACGCATTAATTAATTATAGTATTTGATAACAATTTGTTTTTAAGTAATTGGTCACAATTGACATCAAACTATTTTGAAATCTTTCGGCTTCTACAAGTTGACGCGAAATCAATGAGATAACACAAGTTGTGTTTTTTATTACTGACTCCATATATGCTGTACATTTTTACTGCAAGAAATAGCAAACATTAGTTGATTACCAAAAAAAATGAGCCGGTACTATTTAGATGGCCAGTACGCACTAGGCAACTGTTCTCTACTTGCTTCAAAAAGTGCAAAGGGAAGGGGAAATGAGACATAATGCTTCTACTCTTCCCGAAGGAGAAATGCTCTTTTCGATCGGCAGTAGAACTTCATTCGTTACTAACGTGTTTAACAATGTTTAATCATTATTGTAATAATAAATAAAGATTTTTTATATGTTTACATCGTTTATATAGCAGAAGAAAGAGAAGGAAGAGATTCTAGTTAATTAAACTACTGTTCAATTTTATATTTGATTCGTATTGTAATGACAGATAGAATATTGGATAAAATATTCGAGTAGAAGTACGGGCGTAATATTTCAAACAAAATTTTACAGCACGTTCTTGTGCTTAATGTTATCCTATTTTCAATATATATCATTATTCTCTTTTATATTCTAATGGATTCAAAATTGGGTTTTATCGAGTTACCTCTTACTGTGGTATTGAAGCAATTGTCGTGTTGGTTTTATCTCGATACAAGGAAAAAAGCAAATTAGAGTAATAATGTATATATGTGAAAGATTATTTCAATATTTCGTAGGGCTAAGGATACGAAAACTGAAATACGTATTTGGAGGACAACAATTAATCAGTGGGTTGAAATTAAGGTTTCAAGGGCTAAAATCTCCGAGTTCTCGTGCTTTTCACGCTGTTCCTCCCGAGCTTCCGAGTAGTACTCCTAGCACCTTTCGACGCCGCACTAAAATCTCGTCCTTTGCTCTATTTAATTAGAGCGTAGGATCAAGGACTCGCGGCAGGATGTCCAGGTGGTCGTTGCCTTAACGAGGCGAGCTCCTCTTCTCGAGGAGAACCACTCCAGAGCGTCCGTCGACGAGTTGGGATTTCTCTCTCTCCTTCTTCCCCTCTACCTTTCTCTTTCTCTCTTACTCACACACACTCTGTAAAATTGCGCAACGTCCCTTCGGTCCTCGAAGATCGGAATTTCCCCCCATTTTGTTTGTTTGGATGTTTGTTCCATGGATTTGTATACCAACTGCTGCGATCACCTAGGAGTTGCCGTTTGATCGTTTGCACGACTGTGGGCGTTAACAAAAATTGAATTAAACACTGCACTAGTCAATGCACAAATATTTTTGACGTGTGCTCTATTTATGGAATTTTGACATTAAAGGATGTAATAATTCGTGAAATTCTTTTCACCGTGACGTTATAGTATTTACGAGGATTAAACCATAAGTATTGTCAATTATGCATTACACGATTGTTTTGCTATATTGTACTAATTAGTTAATATACGACAAGTTCCCGCATAAAACAAGATTATATAAATTAGTTGTATCACAATCGTGAATGCAAGATTATGTGCGTACGTCTCAAATGCTTGAGCAGAATTTCAAAGGAGTCGTACATGTATACATAACTACTCGAGTAAATTGGCAATGATTTTGTTCTATTCAAATTTTGTATTCCCCGTATCGAAACTTCTGTCTTCAATAAAACCCCGCACTTCTTCCCTCCGTCTTTTTTCTTTTTTCTTTGCCGCTCTAACAGTTACCGAATTCTCGTAACGAATTAAGAATTCGGTTCAATTGCTCTCAGCAGAATAGCAAATTTTCCTCTATCTCTTGTCGCCACCGGCATTTTACCTGCTGCGCAAGTTTTAAAATCCTTGCTAGGAAGGCGGGATAGCCGGAAGGAAGGCTTTCGGAATAAATCGGCTGGAGCGATGATACCCGAAGAAATCGGGCGCGACATTATAACCGGCTCTCATTAATCGCAACGATGGTGAGCAATGAGAGCAGCATTTAACGAGCAATAAATATTCACCGTAGGTCTATGAATATTTATCGATTTATCCATCGCTCCGATTTACGCTGGCCGCTCGTTAGTATTCATTAATATTCCTTTATTGCTCCCCCGATAAATATTTACGAAACATCCGAAAGGGGCAGGCAGTCCGTCCGTTTTCGAGGTGATTAACTTCGTTATCCCCTTTGTGCACCGACCCCGGTTGTCTCGTTAGGATGAGATTCAAACGCGAGGCACTCGCGACCTTAAGAACCCACCAGGGGCGCTTTGCGATCTTGGCCCGTCGTTCCAATTTGCTTTGCGCCGATTTGGCACTCCCTCCTCCCCTGCCTCGTCTTATTCAAGACCTCCCCACCCTTTATGCTCCTCGAGGATGGAATTTCCGTGTACAGAGATTTCTTTGACTCTCGATAACCATAAAAGAGCCTTAATGAAACTCGACGCGATTGGCCCCGCGGCGGGCACTTTGGAGCACGGGGTAAATTGCCCGCCAAAGAGCTCTCGATTGCCAACGAGTCGGCGAGGATTGGATCGAATCAACGGTTAACGGACTTTTCTGTTCCATGGAAAAACTGACGGGCCGAATGATCGGCGTAAATGCATGCGCATAGTCGGGAAAATCCTCCGGAGTTCGCGCGAGAAATCGACGTCGGAAGTTAATTATCGTTGGATGCACTCGTGAGTCGATTGTCGGCCTTGATGGATAGTCTATCGATCGATATGGAATCGGTATCGGTTTTCTTTCCCTTCTTAACGCACCCGTTGCGCGATGGGAAGGAAGGGCGTATGTAGAATTGCAGGCTTTGTCCAGTGAATAATTGTATTTACGATTATATAAGCGATGGATGCACGATTAAACGTTTGTTCTACTTTTCTTTCATTATTAGCGCACTCCATGTAGAATTTTATAAACGTGTTACGCGACTCGTTATTGATTTATTGTACTTGACTGTATTCGCTTTGCCAAAGGATCATTCCGTATGCTCATTAACGCTCGTGGCAAGAAAGTTAAATATGAGTTATTCGATCGATAATTTTCTGATACCAAAGAACTGCTGCAAGTTTACCTTAGTTAACTAGCTTTTTGTACATATTTCTCTGTAGGTTGCATGTCCCATTATGAATTCGGTAATAAACAGTTTTTTTAATTAATCTATAGGCTGCCGAATATTTCCGAAAATTTTATGATCGATATTTGTGAAAGGAATTTTGTTAGGAAGAGCATTGTCGTCATTATTCTCGATTTCAATCCAATCATTGTCCGAGTCATCAACATTTTCTATTTCTACATAATTTTCTTCATTTGAATATTTTGGAGCTATAACTTTCCTTTTTTTGGGGGTTTAATAAGATTCGACTGCTAGTCTCATCACTTTGAGAATTGTTTTCAAAACATTCACTGCTATTATCACTGTCGAAATTTATAAAATTTTCTTTCTTCATTTTTTGGGTTCACTATACTCAAAGTTGACTATAAAAGACACTGATATATCACTGGAGATGATAATTCCTCCGTTGTTGATGCTTAACTGAAAAAGCAATCATACCCACGTTTCACAGACAACGAGTTTCACTAGGATCCCTCTCGTCACCTCCTACGTGACATACGACGGCAGCGACGAGTACTATTGTCACGCGAGAGGTGACTTACGATCGTTAAGGGATAATTCCGTTTTTCCTGTTCCAGTTGCCCTCCCAGAACTAATTCTGATTCCGGTTGACTCTCTAAGTGTTACCGGCGTGTTAGTTGGGCGTTAACCGCAAATTTATCACGGTCCTTCGGCGACATTCGACGAATCCGTGGGATGAAGTCAAGGAATCGGGTCGGGCAATCAGCTGCGAAAGCCTCTTTACCGCGTGATCGTCGATCGAGAAGGTTGTTAAGCCCGTCGTTAATCGTGCTTAATCACCCGGCTGGGCAAACAAAAACGGTGGCGTATCGACGGCCCGGCATTCGTATGGATAAGCCGAGGACCGCTTAATCTCAGCGGGCTTAGGGCGCCTATCGAAAAACCATGAGTCCGACCATGTCGCACCTCGTAACCGCCTCGATCGAGGAAGAACTTCTCAGTGCTTGCAAGCCTTGATTACGTCACCACAGGAAATCGGAATAATTTTTTTATTTTCAAAGTCAGTTTTAATACGTTCCGTGCCAAGCCGTTTTTGCCTAAGTTGTCGTCCAAGCCATTTGATGTCTCGTCTAAGGATTGAAATATTATCGCACAAAATTTCATTACTTCATCTATCCATAAGTAATTAGCTTGTTTAGAGTGGTTATCGCATTTTGTACTATTTTTGGTATACGTGGCGCTGCGATCGATTGTGAAAATCAGTCGATACAAAAAGTAGTAAAAAGAACCTGCTGCATTCGAATTTGTTGAGTAAAGAACGAGGGAAATAAAATATTCAACGAAAGAGGAGTAGGTAATATACGGAGATAACCTTTTTTGTTTTTCATTTGTTTCTATTGGAAAACAAGTTTCAACTGATACACGTAGTTATTAATTATCGGATATGTGACGGTTAATCAAATTTATGTACTTTGTTCTATACTGCATTTTTTATAATGCCTCTTTCTTTTAGTGGATATATATTATACAGAATTAAATTTGTCATAAAATGTATGTTTTCAGCACATTTAATAAACATGTCCGCGTGTACCGTTTACGGAACGGGTTTAACTATCGATCAGATAACATAGATCTACGATGAAAAGAATATAGCAGAAAGAAATTATACCTGTATATGATTCGATGATATTTTTAATTTAGCAAAATGGCTTAAGAGAAAGGAGTATATATATTTTTAAACTAAAATATTTATGTATACCTAAATAAAATACGAATCATACAATCCAATGATTAGAAGAAAATGTATTTGTCGTTGGTTCACTACAGCTTTCGAATTCGTAGCGTGTTTATCAATAAATTTGAATTGGTCCACAGGCGGGTCCACACTATGCTTATATATATCGAAATATGCTATAGATAAATGTGAAAAGACAAAGGCGGAAGGAAAGAAGATAATTAGGCACATTTTATCATTCACTTATGGCGAAAAAACGATAGAGATTCTCTAAAAACGTAACATTCTGGATTTAGGAATATTTTATTGGAATTTGCGGACTAGTCATTCTGATCGCTTCTGTAATTTTCGTGCTAAATAAGGTCACAAATGCCTGGATTTAATTTATCTCGATCGATTAAACCGGTAGCGATGAGAAGTAGGTTAATGCCTGTTTGGCGCTGAATATTTCGTCGAGAGCATTGCGTAATTGAAAGCACGCAATTTCGGTACACGGTTATTAGTCTGTTAATAACCATGGTGGAGGCAAATAATACTCGCAATTTTAGACGATTTTAAGATGATGGTAGCTGCTCATCTAATCCGCGAGAACATTGGATGCATACTCGAGATGTAAGCCGCGCTTTGAATTTTGCTCGTACCAACTTCTAGATTATAACGTGCCTCCCCTTTCCTACCTACCCTGCACTGACCGATAAATGAAGCTACTCCGAGAATTATCAGGAACAGACTCTCTAGAATTAACATATTGATTCACTACTTCAGGAAATCCCATAATCGCCGCAGGTTTCATTTAGAATATCAAACTTCCAAGCGCTTTTCAAAGCGATTAACAATTATAGATGTACGCGCGAGCAGTTCAATATTTCCTCCCCTTTATTACCTGCTGTTGCACGTCAGACTTCCATACTTCCAAACCACTTTGCAATTTCATGCTTTAAGAGAAAAGAGAAGTATATAAGCAAAACATTATTTTCTAGTCACCGTGAGTTATAGAGCGATAATACGAAAGCTCAGAAAAAGAAGCACGATATGATTTTTTCTATTCAATATATCCCCCTTCACAACATTGTCCAAAACCTTCAATCAGAACGTTTCCGTCCTCGAAGCAAAATATTTTATCCCTAGGTTGAAAATGAACCTAAAAATGGACTACTACACGTACATTTCGGCCCTCCCTCGCGGTTTTATGCCGATGCAACGGTCGAGCCTAGGATAACAAATATCTAATCGTATCGCGGCAGAACTGGCGAAGGGGAGAGCTTTCCTTTCCGGAGTAACGGGCGAGTTCTGGGAGAGGGGAAAAAAAAACATCGTATCCAGGGTGATCCAGCAACCCCATTTTGCCTATTGTTAGGAGGATATAGTTGTCGCGCGTTGTTGGAAAATCACGGGGTGCGGCGAGCGTGGGGAGAAGGCGCCGAGACGTCTCGACGCCGGTTTACTGGCGTCGTATTCTCTCGCAGCCTCCACGCCTCGTCTCGATTCTCCACTCTATCTGTCCCGCTTTCACGGTGCCTTTCTCTCCCGCTCCCCCTATGCTCTTCTTTCCTCTACCCATCTTTCGCCCTCTGTCACCCTCTCTCGCTCTCCTATTTCTCTATTGATCCTTCCTCTCGGCCGACTGCGAGCCTCCGCAGACGTCTCTTTATGCCGGCTTAGCGCACGGCGAGCCGCCTCGTGGGAAGTTCGTACATACTGGCCGAGATTTAAAAACTATCGTCGTTTTTCGTGGCATATGCATTTAATAACTATGAAAGTATATCATATTTTGGGGGATAGCTAATGTTATCGTCAGTGTTTTATTCTTAACGTCGCTCGCTCGATAGTCTCTAATAACTAGTGTTATGAATTGTCATTTAATTTTATTAAGAGGTAATGTTGTTGGATGTTAAGTTAATGCCATACCTTTGCATTGAATCAATTATAACTGTGTTTTATATATATCTTTTTGAATTTTTTTTCGTAATGAGAAATGTATGTAAAAGTTGTGATAAATAATAAATATATTTAGGATTAGCGGTATTAGATTTTTCTAAAAACACGAATTTTTGTTAGAAAAACACTGGACTAACTTTTGCACTTGATACATATTATGATATTGAAAGGTAGGGTGTATGATTTAAAGAAACATGCCGATACAGTTTGGCTCACAAAAAAATGTGGGTTTTTACTGTAAAGTTAATATGTGAAGAACAATATTTTTAAGAACACCTAGTAAACTCAGATGCGCACTTTTTCCATGTAATTAATATATTAGTCAAATATGTTATAATAACGATAGTTAAAAATAAGATAATAACATTTGTAAAACCCTGAAGGAAATTTAAATCCGGATTTTTCCTACATGGTTATATTTGCCCGTTCATTTAACTTATTTTTTAAATCATTTTCAATTTATGGTGGAAGGTGGCATCACTAGTGGATGTAGGATATAAAGATAGTACGAGCATGTAAGAAATTTAGATGCGATGAGCGTTGCTGAGATAATTTAAAAAACTGTCCTTTTCTTTCAAACACTTTTAGCGGAATTGAGCATTCTCGTATGGGTTTTACTGTAATTAGACATGCATTTTACACGCTGGGTAATTCCATTTTCTTGAAGCACTTAAAAGAAACGCGCCAACTCTTGGAAAATGAAATTCCTACCGTGGAGTTGTAACGTCTGCCCCGCCTATGGTACTAGAATGCTTATCTCGCATAATCGCGCGATACCTCAAGGGCAAAGTTTAATTAGGATTTGCACATGCGTATTTATAATTGCAGAATGATTTCCCAACTGAGAATTATTATCGATAAATACCCATTTCCTCATTACAATATTATATGTTTCCTTCGATATCATTCACTTCAATCTTTAGCTATTGACACAAGGATTACTTCTGTGACGTTTTATAAAATTTTCTCCCTCTTTATTTGTACATTTTTTACACAAGCAAATACACACGATATCTGTCGAAATATTTTTTTTTATAAAGTTGAAAGAAAACCTTAAAATCTTTGAAAAATATCACATAGTGAATTATTCGAGACAGGGGAAGTCCGTAATGACATTTTAGCTATGTTGAACGCTATATTATGTCTGCCAGTTCCTAAGCACGCTAATTGATGACATTTTGCACCGGAAATGCGCAGCACGTGGACACGTAACCATGAACGTGAAACCGAGGGGCGAATGTCCACGCTTGATTTTTGTCAATTGTGTCGTATTGCGTTTGCGCGTAGCCTACCAAAGCAAGGGCTTTCTGATCAGGAGAAATATACAATGCCCTCGTCAGTCCGACGATAACCGGCGGTAGTGTCGTACGCCTGTTTCCTTCCCGGTGCCAAAGGTTTTCAGTGACGCCTGATAAATCGCAGGTATGCTAAACGCGGGGTTTTAGTTCTACTAAAGATTTCTTCCTGAGACTGCGGTAAAAAGGTCCGAAAAAGCGTGCTCCTGGATCTCGCGACAAAGAGACATCGATAAAGGATCTTCGATCCACGACTACAGGTTAGTTGTCGTAAACAAAAATCGTCAGGACCGTCGCTATAATGGTGTACGTGCAGGAAATTGAAGTAAAGTCACATATTTGCATCTACCGTAGAACGATAAGAGTATGAGTATCAATCATATAAACCTGCATTTGCGGTAAATCTTTTTCGCGGTTGTGTGTAGTCAAACAATCTCCCCCTTGAAAAGCAAATTAACATGATCGCATCGAAAGCATCACAGCTACTACCGTTTATTTTTCCGCTCAAATTTTTTATGCACTCGAAAAGAACCAAGCACTTTGCAGAATTAATAGCCGCTGGCGCATAAAACGTGAGAGATCAATAGTCCCATTCCCACCTGCTCTATAACACTCATTACATAATATCGTACATTTCGCGACCGCCCCCTTCTCCACTGAGTTTTAAAAGTTAACAAGTAGTTCTATAGCGGAGCAGAAAAGTAAGAAAAGCTGGTACAGGAAGCTTGCAAAACTATTCGTAATAGAGAGAACCTACGTAAGACGTTGTTTAAGTCCTACAATCGCATGAATTATTTCGATTCGAGAGAACTCAGTGTGCTGCTGCTTGGACGATCGTTCCATTCCACACGGAATTTTCGTTTCCGGAAGTTTCACAGGTCGACAGCGCCGCGAGCGTTTTCACATTCTCAACGCGCGAACAGCGGTGCGAAATTAAAATACTTTCCATCGTCTATGGATCAGGAAAGGACCGTCGTTCCCACAGGAGACATATTTGGTTGGATGCAGGAGAAAGATGCGGTAAGTCCGGTGCAAGGCAGCTGTCAGGCCAAGCGGGGGCCGAGGAAAGTTTTTCCATCCTTCGCTCCGGCTCGTTCATTCCGTGACATTTATTCCCACACGGATCGTTCGGGACACTGTCACGGGGATGGAATTTCGCGGTGCTCCAATGGTGAAGGTTTTTCCTCCCGAATATCCGGAAACCATCGAAATTTTCACGCCCGCATCCGCCTGCCGTTACGTTCTTTCCTCCGAGTGACGTGGCAAAGCTGTGGGTTTCTTCTCGTTCCAGGACGAGTAAAAAATTCCACGGAACTACTGGTTAACATTTGAACTACAGAACGCATCTAGGAAACTGCGTATATCTTTGAAAAAGGGGACAACGAGGATAGGTCAATCGTTTTATATAATGATGTACGTACTGTAATGAGATTACGGAAAATTTGAGAAAATGCGTCCTTATAAAGCTGTGTAATTTTTCTACGAAATGAATGGTCCATTATCTTGGTGGGTCCGACGATATTAGTGTTAACCTCTTACCCTACAAGGGCGAGTGTGACTCACGGTATATGAGTCAGACGTAAAAAGCACGAGTCAAAGTCATGGTATTTTTAGCACAGGTTAAAATTATACATTGCAACACGTTATTTATCTCGTCCTTTGCGCGTGAGTGGCTTGGTAATTAATTATGCTACGCGTTAGTACGATTTCCATCAAATCATAAAGGATTAAACTTGTTCCAATCAAATTTGTAATGCTTTGAAAACGTATAGAATTTTATTTAAAGGGTATTGATAATAGAATGTTGCAACGTTTGAGGTATGCTGCTTATGAAAGTGTTTAGTCAGTTGCAACATGCTGATTTATTTAATTTTAAAACATCAACCGTTAAAGCCATTAAATCTAACTTTCATTACTCTAAGTCGTGTTTGAACTATCCACCAAATAATATAGATCTTGCATGAAAAGAATATTGCAAAAAAAAATGATACGTGTATATAATTTGATTTTCTTTTTAATTAATCAAAGTGGCTTAAGAGTAAAGAGTATATACATTTACAAATTGAAATATTTATTTGTACTCAGATAAAATCCGAATCATGCAATTCAACAATTAGAAGAAAACGTATTCGTCATTGGTTCACTATAGCTTCTAAACTCGTAGCGTGTTTGTCAATAAATTTTAATTGGTCTTCAGACGGATAACTTTATCAAAAGTTATCATAAATACCTTGTACTGCATGAACATCTGAATCGAGTTTAACTTCTCCCGTTCAGTATATCTCTGCTTCGGGAAATTGAGTGAGGCGTGAGTTTAAAAACACATCCGGATCCTCGTAGGAGCTTCGTATAAAAATCGTCGCTGTAATCGGGGGATTTGCGGATCGATACGCGAAAGAGTTTTCCCAGCCCATAAGTAATTCAAGAGCGAGTCATGGGCATATATTTTTCAGATTATCCCGATTTCTTTCAACTTTAAATCGGATACAACTCCATATTACTTCTCGCCAGTACGTTAAAAATATTTATGATCGAAACTATATAATGTCATAACTACGAGTAGTCATTTCTCGACCAAAGTGGTTTATGGAAAGCCGTAAAGGGAGAATGAGGTCGAGCCAAGTTTAATCGGAAATACGAGCATTAGGTGGTTTATCGAATATAGCCCTCGAAAGGTTCATGAGCTTCGATTCGTCGTTTAGAAACGTCGTTTTACTTAAGCGCCAACTTTTCGTCCCATTATAGCGAGGCGATGATAAAAATGGGGATTGTTACTTACAGGTCCTCGAAGACTTCGGTTGCGGTGAGATTGTAAGAGAGCACCAAGATGGCAGCTTTCGTGGCGAAGCAGATGGTCGGGAACAAGCTCAATGCTGTTAAAGGTGAGTGTTTCTCAAATTCGACACCCGAGAACTCGTCGTGTTTCTTTCATTTTAACCAGCGTATTCTTGCGACGTAGAACCATTCATTTCGATATTTCGCGTGTTGTTTATATAGTTCCATCGAGTTCTTACATTCGTCAGACTTGCTGTCAAAAATTTTTCCGACTATTCAGACAAATCGTCTTAATTCTTGACCAGAATTGTTGAATAAATAGGCGTATCATTTTTCTAATTCTTTAACTACGTTATAATCAATGTTGTAAATACGTAGCGAGGGAGGATTGCCTCAGCTTTACACTTAGATATTATATTAAATACATAGAAAAGATTAATATATGATTGGTAATAGCTTTTCGAAAGATTCGATATGTAATATTTCTAAAATCATGCATAATTTATAGAAAAAAAAACTTATTTTTTGTCTATTAGCAAAGTATGTTTCCTTCCTTCTCAATGTGTCATAGATATATCAGATACGTAGTTCCGCAAATTAACCGAAAGTTATTTGCCGAGAGGCACGTAGTTATTCTTCTTTAACTTCTCGTATTCGGAAAGTTTGTTATAATCCATGAGGGGCCAACTCCCAAAGACGATCGTCACATTGCTGAAATTCTGCGGAGTAATGGTGCAAGACACACACGCAGAAGTGATAATCGGTATTTATCGACTATCGTGCGGAAAAACATGCTTTTTCTATTATATTTCTCTTCGCAATAAGATTCTTGCGATATAGCTATGTCTAACCCTTAATACACAAGCTCATTTTTCTAAAACAATCATTAGTAGATCGATGGAATTTTAACAAATTAATTGCTTTATTACTAAAGCGAGGAAAGTGCATAACTAATTTTCTGTAATAATAGGTAGTATATAAACAGATATGTCCATACAAAAAGATATTGAAGTGAAATTTACGAAAAAGTAATGGGGGTTGAAATAAACGAATAGATGTACGTACGTAGGGATATCACGCCATGTCGCCTGTATGGTGGCATTCGAGTTATCCCGAATTATACGAGTTTCTTGGAATATTTATAATACATGTAATTTCTTGGAAAATATAATAGTTTCTTGGAATATTTAAAATGTCGCGAATATGGCGGCATTCGTTTGCTAAGGCAAAGGTTAGCAAGACTTCTGTATGTATGACGATACGTACATCTGTATATACTTAATTCCTTTAAAAAAAATGTCTATGTATGATTTTCATAATGCTATACAGCTACTCGGTTAATACCAGTATCCACAGTACGAATTTCGAATTGCAACTTAAACTGCTAACTAGAACTGAATTGTTATAAAAATTATCGAAAAATATGTGAGACAGTTTTTGATTAATGGATGAATAAGGAAATTAATATAAATATACTTATTATTACTAAGAGAACATTTTAGTTATTTAACAATCGCTGCATTCAAACACTTTTTCAACACTAATAATCCTGATTCTATTCTCGGCCACATTCCGTTTGCACTGACCTGACCCTGCTTTGTTAATTCTTTCCTTTTACTTTGCTTTACTCACTCTGACCTCTTACTCTGTTCTCTCATGCGCGCACATACACACACAACCGCTATTTACGTGATTCTTCGAAACTATGCGTCGCTCGAAATTTTGAAACAAACCTTGCACCTATACCTGTTCTTTCACTGCCTTTTATTTTAAACGTTCTATTACCATTCGCGAGTAATATAATTCTTTACCGAGTAATTAATTTTTACCACTCTTACCGACACATTCTCACACTCCCATTTTTATAGACTCGTTTTAATTAGAATAATATAAATTTGCGATTCTTATATGTCAAAGCACAAATAGAAATTCCGTAGGTACAATTGTCAAAATATTGCCTTTTGTTCGAAATTAGATTATCATAATAGTTGTCAAGAAATTTCTATAATTCACATTACTTCGATAATGCAGCTGTTGAACACATAATTGTACGTTAAGCTATTACACACATAATTATAAGATATGGCGTAGCATACGTAATTTAATCTTAGGATCACGGTACAAGGGTCAGGCCGAAATTCAGTCGACGCGTGGCGTACATTATCGCGAGCTTGTCGTATGCCCGGAGTTTATTACGGCTTATTAAACCGCGCGGCTCGGAGTCTGCGGTGAAAAGGGGCTTCGAGTTATTTAGCTGGCCTGCATTATACGACGACATCAGGTACCGGTTACTACCAGCCTGGAAACGCGGCAGGATTCGCTGCACGACGCGATTCCGCTATTCAGTCGGAACTGTGCCCAGGAGCTCGGTAAAACTGGATTGAAGATTTCTAGTGCTGCATGGCAGTCGGGCACAAGCGCGCGCTTTTTGACGGATTAATTTCTGTGCATTCATCTTTATGTTCATTATCTATTTGTTAGTTATCTTAAATAAACTGCAGCTTACAGATTTACACAGAATCATTAAGTCTTGTTATGCGTTATTGTTGAGTAATAAAGAATTGAGTATCTTCTACTTGAACTGTGAATACATCGCTAAGCGGTTTGAATTAACCTCTTTGCTCGGGTACACCGCTATAGTGGCTTTTGCGCATGTCATTATTTTGAACGATACGCCAGTATAGTATTTGGTTGGCAAGAAGGTAATTTCAGTTTTGTAGCGTGAAATATAATTCATATTTTTTACAAAGAATAAAGTTTAATGGATAATGTATTTTGCATTTCGTTCGATGACCTTTGCCACCTTTTTGGCGAGTTCATCATTTCGCGCTCATAAAACTTTTGGTCCCTATCAGCAAAAATAACAAGGCTATCTATCTTTGAAAATCGAAAATACTTTCTTGCCATCCCGAATAGTTTTGTGACGCGGGACTCTGCATCGTACCATGTTTTCGGATATATCGCAAAAATTTGTGTTATTAAATATTAAAAGGTATTTATACACGTTATCTTAATGTTTCTTTTAACTTATTATATGAAGATGAATAACGACATCACAATTTATTCATCTATGACTTTATTTTCCTGTAATTTTATAATACAAAACACCGCCAGAGAAAGAGCGCGCTATTTTATTTTTTTCTTTATTTTTTTTTAATTTATTTTCGGCATTGACTGCTAAGGTCGTTTGGTCGCGGTGTTCTATTACCGGTGCTATTTAATTTCCTATTGTGCGCTCCGAGATTATTTGCGGTAAGGTGAAGGTATCATTGGTCGACACTTTAAGGAATTTTTTGCTTATTTGTTCACGTAGCTCAGACTCAGTTCGCTTTATGGAAAATATATGATCAGTAGTCGCTGTACAAACTATTATTCTATTATATTACGATAACTATTTATTCCTAATGACGGTTGGCAACAATTTTTTTTTTCTAAAATTAAAATTTGATTCAATAGTTGATATCCAGCGAAGACAAAAAGTTTAGTAGTTGACATTCCATTGTTTCAGTAATTAGCATAGGGAAAAAAAGCAATCAATGAACTAGTTTTGGTAATGTATGAATATAGAAATTAACTGAATGTTTAAAAAAGATTATTCTTAAGTAAGCTTCCAAAAAAAACTTAAACCAAAAAATTTAATTTCCTAACTGCCATTTTATACGGAGTTTTATGGCGCCGGATATTCTCCACAGCCGCTTGCATAGCCTTTTCTGTATAATTTCTAAAGTTGCCCTTCGTAGAAGGAATCTCAAAATTGACAGAGAATCAAAGTCGGTAGTTGACGCCTTATTATTCAATACTAGACACCCCATGTCAATTACTGAGTAATAGACAATTACAAATTTCAATACCTGACACGCCGCGAATTTATACAATTTACCCTTCTTTGTTGCCAATTTTAATAAATAAATTCTTTTTAAGTTCCAGACAACATAAACGAATACCGTTTTTACTCACAATGTTTAAATAATGTCAAACACAATGTCAAACTTACAATACTTACATTTTAACCAAGTCCTTAAAGATTTATGTAAGAAAATACACAATAACCGTAAGAGTCGTGCATGGGTTTGATTAACCGGTCACTATGACACTTCTCAATAGTGGACTATGCGCAATTAAGCGACTGAAGAGCGACACTATACAGACTAATAACGTTTGAAGTATTCCAGCTTGTGGTTTCCTTATTTATTTACTTTTTTTTGAAAAAGTGTCAAGTACTAGTACAGTGTCATGCAAAAGGTACCAAAAAAACACCCTGATATTGATCACGACATAAAACGGATAAACGGTGGACAAACAATGTTATGTTAGCGTGGACCATCCTACTGATTATTTCCATCCGATTTTCGAACCAGTGAAAAACGACCCGTCGCCCACTTTACGGCGTATTAAACCCCATTGTATAGCTGAACGACGCTATCATCGTCGTGGAAATTTTCACTCGGTTTCGTTCAATGCGCGACTGAAAAGCAGCGATGAGTGTTTTGCGATCGACGGTGCACTCAATCGTTATCGGGATCTCTCAGCGATTCGGGGGGCACGATCGAACGTACAAAAATAGGCGGAACCGAAAAGCTCAGCTTGAATTTCTTCCCAGGGCGTTCATTCGACGAGCCAGTTTCGACGGTACGTGACTCGCTGCAAATTTGTTTCGTCTCGATCGTGCGTCCTTACCGCTCGATTGCCCCGGAATGAAAAGTCTATCGTTAATTCCTTCTATCCTCCTCAAAAGCGTATCTCGCTCGTGAATTAGTAAATCGACTGTCAGTTCGCTTCGAGGGAAAATCGAGGTGGAGGATCCTCCTCCTTATTAAATGCGGATTCGTGCGCCGTTAGGAAAGAAAGCTAAAGCTGCAGAGGATCCGGACTGAAAGGTCACTTTGGGAAGTAAGCGACGGGTAAGCTCCTCGTGGAGCAAGGTATAATTGAGACGCTCGAAAATTGATGGCCGGCACTCGGATAAGAATACATTATGGCGGTCCTTGGAAATAAGTGAACGTCGATTTCGACGCGAAAGAGCTTCTATTTCGGATGTCGGTAAGTGTCTTGAAGACAAATGCGGAAGGAAGGGGGAAATGTCGGACTCCTTGATTGGGGTAATTCCAAAAGTGGCCTCGGTTATTTCGCTTTCGGTTAAAATACTCGAGTGATTCTCCTCGAAGGTCGCTTATCTAGAATTCTCCTCTAATAGCGGTCAAGTAAAGCGCCATGTAAGATTCGTGCAATCGTGTTATCCTTTGTATCAATTTTATTAGAAATATTGAAAGCAATCCGCATTTTTTCAATTTTCCTTCAGTAACGATGTAGTTTTATGGAAATGTATCTTTGGTTTTTCAAACCACAAACATCTCGCACAAGTGGATTCAACAATGGCTGCAAGAACGATTATTTATCGATATATGAAACTACGCGTGACTTGTGTAATGAATTTAAAAATACACGTAGATAAGTACTTTTAGTTGTCATTGTACGAAATAGAAATAAATCAACGATGACTAGAATTTGATTTTTGCGAAAACCTTTTATCAAACATGTCTTTCGAGAAAATCGCGAAAAAAAGCTTTTTGAGAGCATAAACAAGACCCTAATTTAGGAAAACAGGTAAGCAGAAAAAATTGCTCGCGGTTGTCTTTGGGTGTATTATCCAACTTTTGAGGTCGTACTTCTATATATCTACCTCGTTTTACGCTAATTACGTGTACACAGAACTTCAAGTTTGCACAAGCGCGTTTCTTTTCGCACATCGATATTTCAGTACCAAGTTCTTCATCGATCACAGTTATAAAAGATTGTTGTAAAAGTTTGGAATTTTTTAACTGACACAGCAACTAAAAATGACATAAGATCTTCACCTAATAAAGAAATTTAATATTTCACCCATGTTACCTAAAAAATAATACCCGGGTTATTAATTTAAGTGTAATAGCAATAGCATAGATTGAAATGAACTATTATAAATTAAACTGTATGAACGCTTGACAGAGAAAGCGTGATTCATAACAAAAGCTTTTTCAAGCTTGCAATCAAATAATTCTTCTCCGCATCTTCTTACCGGATCATTGTATATTTTCCATTATACTAAGAAACTATAACTAATAACACGTTTCTCTCTATTTGCACGAGTATCATACACGTTCAAATTTCCAAACGGTTGCTTCTCTGATCCCTCTGGGTGGGTACCAATTTGCAATCACGCGTACATTTGGCAATGGCGAGTCGACCGGATCGACCGCGGTACGTGCCGGCAGCTTGAACGATGGCCCGCAATAAAACTTCCGTCATTAAGCGAAAGTTTTAGCTTCCGCGGGGTACGAGGGCGTCGTATCGCGGGGAATTCGTAATGGGAAAGTCGGAAAATGGGGACCTTCGTCAAACCCAGAAGGAAAGAAAGAGAGTGAGCGAGTGAGCGAGTGAGCAGGGAGAGGAAGTGAGTGTAAGAGAAGGACTAAAAGAGCGCGAGAGAGAAAGAGGACGAGTACTCGGGGACCGTAGAGGTTCCCATCTCCCTTTCTTCTCGACGTAAGCGAGAAGGACAGCGTGATCTTAACTCACTCGGACACGATCGATGCCCCTTTTGTCGAGCTGCCTCCTTTTTTTTTTGCCGTCCACCCTTCCTTCCCTCGAACGTGGGCCTCCGTGTCGACCTCGTCCAACGAATCGTCCTCGCTTCTGACCCGACCGGCTGCCACTTTGATCTTCCTGGCCCTCCGCCGAGGAATTGCACGATATTTTAATGTAAACCGACGATCGAAGTCGCCATTCAGTCTCCGCTAGTTTACATTTAGATTAAACTAAAAAAATAGTGCTCTAGATGTAAACGGAGATTTGTTAGATTTTGTGAAAAAGGAATCGAACTTTGATAGGATGTGCGATGTTAGGGGTTTACTCTTTATTCTGGGATGGAAATTGTTCAGATGTGATTCAATCGATGAATTGTGTTCGTGCGTTGAGGCTCGCAGGAGTCGCGGATCTCCTCGCGGATATTCAGACCGTTTTCCAAGTCGAAGGAGCGCTTCGGGAAGATTGACGCCCGAGGATGTTCAAGCACGACGTTTGGCGCCATGCTGCTAGCCTAGGCTTTTGTGTTTTTTGTTGACGCCTGGGGAACACGACGCTCTTTGCTACGGAATTAATAGCGCGCACCACTAGTTAGGCTGTCAACGGCATCTGGCTTTTTGGGTATAACAATCGGGTTTGCTGCACCTTACTTCGCGGATTGGATGTTCAAGAACAGACATGCAGAGTCCGTCGCGTGTTGTAAGTACTCGATAGTCGTAATTGGCTAAGAGCCAACAAGGTAATCGTCTCGTTACGTTGCTCGATTAGTGATGTGATCGGCGCTGTGTCTAAATCCCAAAGACAGAGGTTCTTTGAAGACTGTGTTCGTCGGTGCTTGTATCTCGACTAATTATTTAGCGCGAAATGTGGCTGACTTGAAACTCTTGTTACTAAGACGCTTTAATTCTTAAGAGAAGTTAAGCCAAGTCTTCTCGCGCGGCTTTTTAGAGGTTTTTCGTAAATCCGTGCCTCCTATTCGTTTTCGAAGGTTTCTGTACAACTCGTCTACACTAATTGGTTGGCTATATTTTTAGACAAAATGCAGCCCTGCCCGTTACTAGATTATGCTTTATTGACTGCCTTAAAAGATCGAACGTGGCACAAGACAATAGAACGCGCGCTTTTGATGAACGAAAATCGTGTCTAATTTAGAGGAATTTCAAATGTTTTATTGCTTAATGCGTTAAGCGCCACGCCGATTTTACGTGTCGTTCAGTTCGCGAGGTCGTTAACTGTCAAACGGGCCACTCCGGGCCGTTTGCTGATAGGCGAGCTAGAGTATTAACACTAGGACGTCCAGTGGCTTCACGTTTGTGCCATGCAAAAACTATCAGGTAATGATGTAAGTCAGTTCCACCGGAGCGACACAAAGGAATCTAGATTAGACGTGCGGACGACATAGTGTTAACAGATAGATCAGTTAACTTTTTTCAGTCACAATAAATTCTCTTTTGGATTCGTATCCTGAGTTCGCTTATAGTCTCAATGATGTAATACAAATTCACGAATATTAGGTTCAAGGATGGCGAAAAATTTAACGCGGAAAGTTAGAACCTTCTGTAATCAAAGTACAAGCAAAGCTCACCTTTGTTTAGCTGTTCTTAACAAAATACATTTATGTTTTTAACATGTTGAGTACCACGCGAATTTATAAGGAAATCTCCGTCAGGCCACGCTCCCTGCTTAGAAGCGCGCTGTCAGTCAGCGGTGACTGACGCGGCCTTAACGGAAAGTCCATTGTCAGTCACCGGTGACTGACGTGGCACTTAACGTGTCAAGTACCTCTGGAGTCAAGGAGGGGCCCGATGCGTAAAGAATATGGCAGGTCATCTTGGTATCGTTCGACCCTTGGAAAAACACGATAATAAACCTCTGGGTTCCTCGCCTGACTGTGTTTATTGTTGTGCCATAACTCATTGTGCTTGGAAAGATAAACTTTGATCGGTTATGTATAGAATATAGACCGCTGCCACGTCGTCCTGCCTAAAGCACTGCCATTCTTAGGAGACGATAAGATTGTTTAGACTAAGCGACTATACTGCCGAGTTCTGCCTTCTTGGCGGTCGCTAAATAAGCATAAAAGGGCAGTGATTGATTCAACGAAGTATAGTCATCCTGTACATTAGTGATTTCTTATATCTATATTACATTTAAGTATATAATTCTATTAAGACAACTTGCGCAAATTATATTGGTTATTAACCGACAGTTCATTCTTACACTTCTTAATAATTTATAAATCATTTATCTGATTTTATTGGAATATGAGTATCAATCGAGAGAACGGTATTGTGTATTAGAACGTGTCCAGTGCGTCGTTTCTAGTGCATGACTCTAGAGCAGTTGTCCCACAAACGAAAGGACTCGGGTTCGAGCCCCTGGTCCAGATTTGCCCCAGTGTCCAATTTTTTCCACGCCCTTTTGCGTGATATGGTTTAATTTACCGCCTTATATTTATGATTCTCAATTTCATTTAAATTCTTTCTTCTGAATTTTCATTCTTAAAATTGAATAACCTTAATTATCCGGGCCACGCACTAGTGGTTAGAGACGTTCTGTCACACGATGTCGTTCTGTCGACTGAAATTTGTATTCCAATAAAACCAAATGGAGAATTTAAAAGTTATTAAGACATGCGAGAACTAACTGCTCGTTAATAACCAACATAATTAACGCAGGTTGTCTTAATAGTGTCACGAGCAATAAGACTAGGAGTGTCTATTTATGCATTGAGATATATTTCCATCATTTACATTCTCAAGAGAGTGTATTTCCTTTTCGTGAGTTCCGATGCCCACTCGTCTCTTTTACGATTACTTTTCGAAAAAAAATAGATAAAAATTTTATGGACACTGGGTCATGTGAGTTCCTGCATATTCTGGAATGAGATTCCTTTAGGGAAGGAAAATCGTCGAAGGTCGTGGCATCGGTGAACGAACAGCACCGGTCAAGGGGACGTCGCGGTTTCTGTCCGATGCTATGGTAAGCCGATCGCGAACGAGAGGTCGAACTTCCAAGCCGTCGGAAATCTGCGGTTTGTTCCTGGTGGAACGACGCTTGCAGCGGGAAATGCGGTCGCAACTTTTGCAGAGCCTCGAAAGTGTCGACGAATCGGATAGTAATTAGTCTGTCGGCACACCCGATGCTCGAGTATTCGATGGCAATTGGATACGCGCGTATACAGCGAATTTCATTTATTACTAATGGACCGTTTATTTTGAAAGTGGTATAAGTCCATTTTTAAAAAAAGATGAGGTATTACGTGATTTATGCTTAATTTAGTGTAAACTTTTTCTTTATAACTACTTAATATTTAATACTTTAAAAAATACCAACAATTTGTGCAATTTAATATTGGCCAATAAAAGAAATTACGTATCCATTAATTATGAAAGTGGTGTAAATCCAATTTCGATAGACAAGTGGCTAATGCTTTTACCTTTGTACAATATACAAAACTCAATTAAAAAAAGGATAAAAAGAAACACTAAAGGAGAAAAAGTAAATTGGTTGAAAATATATTGGATGAGATTTTGCAAAAATGGACCGTATTTTATTTTACATAAAACATTAATGGAGGAGACAGAATTTAATACTTTGGGTTGAAGAATTTAAGATTTAAAAGACCTACATGTCGGAGAAAACCATAAAAATTTGAAAAAATCGCCCTAACGCCTTTGTATCTTGATGCAAGACTTATAACATACAAAAATATAAAAATATGGAGCAATTATTATTTTATGTATCTCTTGTATACCATCAATATTTTAAAACACTGCCACATGAAAAACATGAAAAGAGAATACCAATATCTTTTGTTAAGTCTATATATAGATATTATTAATGTTAAAATTAAAAAATACTACTCCCATTTTATTTCTTGTTATTATTTGTAAACAAAATTGCATTAATATCAAATATATTTTAAGTGATATTTGATTTTTCAAAATTGAAGTTAAACGATTTTTACAATTGACTGATTTTGAAAATGGTGTAAGTCCATTTGTAGCTCTTAAATATACATTACTTTAGTTAAATTCGACTAAAACAAATTTATATGATCGAATTACATATTGATAAATTAGTAGAAACATTACGACACCTGATAATATTAACCCGTATTTTTTAATTAACAAATATGCTAATCTTTAATTTTCTCGAAACAAGAGAAAATGGACTCACACCATTTTCAAAATAAACGGTCCATTTAACTTTGATGCTCGATTGTGCTATTGTGGCATCAGAAATATATAGAATGTTATAATTCAAGCTGACGTCATTGAATTACAAAATATTTTAAGTTTTACATTTTAGAATATTTAAAAAAACTGTTAATCTGTAATATATTTATATTGCTTCTTCGACATTCTGAGCGTATAAAACATGATATGAGGAATATAAATGATGAACCAAGTAAAACTAAAAGTGTTTTTGTAGTTTACGCCACTTTAAAATATAATGGTTTATTTAATTTCGCATTGTTCGGCGAATTTGAATGAAATACAATGATATTATTTGATTTCTTAACACTAACTACGCACTATGCGCTTGTACGTCTTTGAGATTTTTACATATTTGCCTCAGAATAAATGTTAAAAAAACGCTATATATAAATAATTTACTTCCTCTTAAAAACGTTATAACAAACGTTTTATGAACGGAAACCATTGAACAAGTTTATAACTTTAGTTTTAAATCGCGATTATTGAAACTGGAGTTATAAGCACACATTTGTATGATAAGATATGAGTTTGATACTTGGGATTTAAAAGTATAAGTAAATTTGTAAGAGCAAATAACTTGTTTTTGTAACAGAATGAGGTGTGCCATGATGTTTGAGTTTTTTTTATCTCTGCGATAAGTGTTGTCCCATGTTTCAGTAATGAATGTTTTATTACTCATAACATTCTAAGTTTTTTAAATGGAGGGAGAATTCTTTATAGGGGAGAGGTATAAAAATACTTCATTTTCATAATAAAAGAAGTTCATAATAACCGATAATTACTTATTAAAAAGTATAAATTATGACACCAAAATTAATTTAGCACTTTTCTTGAAATTTCTTTGAAACATATTGATCGGTTAGAAAGTTACAGCAGTTTTTTTTTTCAGTGCAACGTTATTGAAGGAAAAGATGCAAAATTATCCCGTACGTAAATTTAATGCACCTGCAAATATCCTGGCACCAAAGTATCAAAGGACAATAAACTTCGTCCGTAAAGACTTAAATGAAAACCAAGACTCTTTATAACTTCTCTCGAAAAAGAAATAGCCACGATATAACCAAATATGAAGTAACAAAGTAATATATACGTGTCTCTTAATTAAAGTGTTTATTACTAGCTATGGAATACCAAATTGCGATTTGCAAGAAGAAAACATTTGCAAGCTTGCGGCGTTGTTTTCTTCATTCATTAGTGAAATACGATTTAAATGAAAATCCCGTTAGTATTTGGAATGAAAAATAAACGGCAGATAAAGTATTACCTCGCTTTGCAGAGGGTTTTACGTCACGATTGACAATTACGCCTCATTAAAGTAATATTTTCACACTAAATTCTCAGTTATCAAATTTAAACGAACAAAGATGCTGCTCTTATCGACAGCTTTCTGGTCATTAACTCGAAGTATACTCTGCATATTTCTTTCTCCCTTCCTTCCAATCCGTGAAAATAACTGATACATGGCAAGATCGAGAGAATTTTCCACAACCGCGTGCGGTAGATGTAAGTCGTATTCGATGTGAGTTTTCCTTCTAGAGGCAACGTGCATAAAGGAGTGGGAGGGAGGCAGCGAAATGTTTGGCAAAGCGTGCATAAAGGGCGGTTTTGCGTGCGCTCGGAAGACAGTGGTGAAAACTGGGGTGGAAATTAAAAGGAGAGAGATGTGGAAAGAGGAAGAGAGTTTGGAGAGAAAGACGGCAGGAATTCAGACCTCGATTGAAACCGAGGGCCGCTCAATGAAAGCCCGTGGAGGTTTTGAAAGCCATGCGGTATTTAGAACTTCGAACTGCGTCACATTCGAGTCCCTCTCTCCACCCCGCCCTGTCCACGGCCTAGAAAGTCCAGACTGCGCTTCGTTTTTGTTATCCACCTGGTTAATTGAAATCCTCTCGATCGATCAACCGCGACCTATGTCTCTGTGCGATTGTCTATTGGATGTCGACCAAGTGGCTTCGGGCCCGCCCGTCCGAGTAAAATATATTTTCCGCACAAGCCTTTGGCCATTTATATTTCTTTTGCTTGTGCGATTATTCAATTTTTAATCCTTACCGCTTAAATTATCTTTTTATCTCCTATATTATACTTTGCCGGTGAAAAGGCAGATTCGTGGGTCTTGTAGTTAAAAATTGTAGTTTTTGTGTTTAATTGCTTTACTCGTCTTCGTATGATACTCGGTATGCGCGTTCAGGTGGAAAGATACACTTATATTAAACATAAACATAATCCATACTTCATAGGAAATCTTTATTTTCTATTCATCTATCTCATAAGTTATAAAAAAATAAATACAGACTTTCTCTCAAAATTTTCTTTCTATGCTACTGAGGCATACCGTTGATATTATTTGTACATACTGCTTTTTACTGCGATTTAAGTTTCACTGCTTGTCGTATATCATACATTGTATGTGCTTGTCATTGATATTAATTTATAGACGCGCTGTTGATTATAATATGCTCGAGGCCAGAAAAAACGTTGAAAATCAAAGCAATGTTTTCCAAAAATCTTGTATATCCCTGTGCGCGGTCGAATAACGGTCAGTTTCCATACACGTCTACAGTCCTCGTTTGCATCACGTTTACCTTTTATGATATTCATTTATTTCATATTTACCCAGAGACGAAACCGATGTCGTTGCGTGACGTTTAATTATTTCACTCCATTCCGCGGGCGCGATCGGAGTGTCGCGGATTAATTCAATGAAGTCCCATCGAGGCCGGCCAAACCGAAATGCATTAAAAAAAATCCGAAAATTGTGTTTATTACCTGCTAACCGCTTTACATAGTATTTCGAAAATCGATATTAAAATACACGATATAAATTTGGAGAGATATGTTTAATAATCGAGAGTGCACTTTTGATAGCTACATGTAGAAAAGTAACCGAAGTTTTATTTGGTTTGCGAAGGGCTCTTTTTCTGTTTGGCAAGAAGCCAAGGAATATAGGGGAATATTTTCACGTTGCGTTGCGTGCGGAGCGATCGAAGTGCCCGGATTATTCCATGTGTTTACGCATTTTTCACGTGCCTTTCGAGCCGCACGGTTTCCGACGGTACGGCGCGTCGGTTAAACGGAATTTTAATTACAGTTAAATATTTATTAGGTTATGCGCAATTAAATATCTATTGCACGCTACAAATTTCGCGACTCGCGTGTCATACGTTCATCGTATAGCTCGAAATAATAACCAAATAGGGAACGATTACGGACATGAAATATTTGAATTTTTTTAGTATTTCTCATATATTTTGTCTTTCAAAATACAGTGATAATTTGTGGAATACAAAATATTTTATGTAATCGTTTTTTTCAATCTTTCGTGCATATCGAGAGATATCTCTTTACAGTACCTTATATTAAATATTTTTTTACAAGGAGCTGTTAGCATCGAGCCTTCTAATAACAAATATGAATTTTGTTTGACAACGATACATAATTTGGATGAAAAGTCATAAACCATGATAATATTCAGCTAATGCATAATATTTTTCTTGTATTTGATATTTAAGGTCGCATCCAATATTTATTTGATTATTAGTGTTTCTACACATATGCTTTTGTCGGTTATATTCTACATACCTTAACTTAAGCTACCTACATGTACTACTTATTGTGCTATTGCCTCAATTTTAGAAGAGGTCCCCAAAATATACCTACACGCCTTCATTCTGATGCGTACATGTTAAGTTGTATGTATTAGATTGATATATAACCTCATACTTTTCTTAACAAAAATTAAAGTAAAATTTTCGTGGCTGAATCTTACATTTAATCGATATAATATGTTCCACTTTGTTCGATGACCTTTATCTATCTCTCTGGTAGCTGCATAATTCTATGTTCGAGAAAAGTTTGAGGTTTTGGCTAAAGAATTGATCCAGGTGATTTTGCACGTATATGTATGCAGAATCTGTTTTGCAGCAATCTATATAAATGGTAGTCGGAGGGCGCCAGGCCAGGAAAGTACGGTGAATGAGTCGAAACATTTGGGTTAAGTCATAAAAGTTTTTGTCGGGTGCTCCAAGTCATATGTATTATAGTTTATTATTGTCTTGATAGAACGTAATACTCTTTCTGTTAGCTAATTCAAAGTGTTTCTTATCGATTGCTCGTTTCAGCTAGTTTTGAAGACTATTTTTCCGAATTAATGGTCTGGTTATTAGATAACGGTTTATAATAAATCTTTCGTGAGTTGTTCTGTGCAAATCACCTTCGATTAACGGCAATATTTTATTGCTATCAATCTTAGTCGAGTGTTTAGAACATGGTGTATCGTTGAGCCTAAAATTGGTTTTTCGAAACTTTCTGAATCACTTACGGTACGTAGAATCGTCATCGGCATCTTCACTGTACACAGCACATATCTTGTTTTGCACCTGTAAAACATTCTTGCCTTTTCGGAAATAAAGAAACGTGATGTTTCGCAAATGCTCTTTATTTTCTTTCATGTTTAATGCTTCACAAAATTTAAGCAACACGGCTAAACAACACCATTTTTATTGTAAATATTTACTGAAACCCTCTTTATCATGCAACCTTAATGTTTTATGCGTTTGAAGTTGATAACACTTTGATTTTGCGATGCAATGTTATCTATCGTCAAAAACTGGACAAGCTTATGCAACAACACAAAGGTTATTGTATTTTTTTAGGATTTTAACGATCGTTTTTAGGATTTAACGAATTTGAAATTTGGAATTTTGTAGTCTGGTTCTGATATTTTGAATATTCTAACTGAGGACCCTTACAAATGTTGTTAGTATTGCGTGGATTGCATTGTGATGGGTTTGCGTTTGATGTGAGGTGGAAATGATTGAGGAGCGCATACGTTATTTAAAGTTTGGTAATAGTAGATAGAAATGTTATGTACGGTTGTAATGCGGATCCTTGCTTACGATTAGTGATGTTTTCTCCGATTAAGAGCAATTTTAATTTTTTGTTTCCCAATTTTTGTTCCAATGAGTTTTGTTGAGGTTTTTGGGAAGAGTACTTATATATTACTCTTTCATATCGGGATTAGAGTTAGATTTGCGGAGACGCATAAGTTTGTCGCAATTTTATTGTCCCATTCCTTGTTCCTGGGAATATCTTGACGAATAGGAACCCGCATATATCATGTATCTATGTCCTTTACTGTAATCGTATGTACTCGAGTATTGATTTATGGGGCGGCATTATGGATAATCGTCGAGCATTTATATAGCCAAGTAGGGAATTCATTTTTATTGTAATTCATTTTTAATTTTACAAAGTATTTTTAAAGTATAATATCGAATAATAGCGGTTAAATTAAATTCTTCAGAGAGAATATAATCGCATATAGGGTAGTGTGGTGAGGGCGATCAATTTTGATTCTGATTAACGTTTTCATGTGCTGATTAACATAATAGAGTTTGCTACTCGCTTTTTAATGAGGACACTTTTATATATTTGATAATATTCACTATACGTTTATAATCATTTTTTAGCTTTTTGAAATAGAGAATCCAAGTAAGTTTTTTTGTGAAATGTAAGCCTTAAGACTTTACAGAAGTTGTGTATTTTTACGATCGATTCAGTTAGGTATCAAATAAATTATTGAACAGTATTTATATTTAAGGAAATGGTACACATTGCCTGACTGATGTTTGAAGTTTGTTGAGGCAATTTTAACTACCAGTGATTTTAAAACGGATATTTTTAGCTTTACGTAAATCGTTATATTTTCAGGAAAACGCTATCCTTTAACGGAAATTTTGAGATTTTGTAGCACATAGTTTATGGCTGTAAGGAATAACGCGACGCTAATTATCGATCGCCATGTGATACCATTTTGTAACTATTTTTTCGAAGTTTGATAAATATTTTTTAAAGGAGTCGTTAATAAAAGCTAACATATTTCATTTAATACCGTATAGCCTGTGAATCTGCAATATGCGGTTGCGTCACGCCATGTCAATATGCCTTTTCTAAATTCATACCGACTGCTGCGAGATGAGTGCGCAAATGCTTGTTTCAAACTGTATGAGAGAATATAGTATAGATCTATTATTTCAGAAATCAGTTTTGTAGGTTGGAAGAATTTGATATTTTTGTAACGCGGAAATGAGATATTCTTTTGTTTATACATTTGGCCTATAAAATATCACCGTTACAAAGTAATTGCTTATGTTTTCGTTGCTTAAAATAAACAATGTAATATAACAAACAGCAACTAATTAAATATATCAACAATTCATGAAGATATAAATCAATACCGCTGAACATCGGCGGCATACGAATTAATCGCGTGTAACCATATTTGACAATTATGATGCATTTGATTACGTAATTTTTCAAAGTATTTATCGGTGAAGAATACACTTTGCTTTTTAAATGCCTTCATAAAAAGAAGTACAAAGAGCTTTAATCGGTGGCGAGTTATATTTAAGTATTGTCGCCTGTTACGCATAAAATGCATAAAATGACCATGACGCATGTACTGTATCATAGATTATACATAAAAGCCGGAAAGTCAACAGCATAGTATATTAGCATGCAAAAATGATTATATCTCAGAAACGTTTGATCTTTCAATCGATGTTCAATCAGGATTTTTTTAATCACAATAAATATTATTTTGCACACGTATCCTGAATTCGCTTGTAGCCTCTTATCACGAAACTTTAACGCGAAAACTTACAACTTTCTGTAATCAATGCACATGCAAACCTCACCTTTATTTACCTTGTTTTAATCAATTACATTGATGTTTTTAAGTATTATATTCTTTTCCTTAAAGCAGTGAAATAAAAATCGATATCGCCTAAATTAAATGTTGAGGCTCACATATACGCAAGGGCCGATGCGCGCACTGGGATAACATGAACGAAAAGTCTAGCTTCGGTCCCAAGGAACCGACGTGGCGTTTAACATGTTAATAAACTTTTTCTGTGCTATCATGAAGGACAATAGAGCTTACATGTCATATTATTATACGTTTCAATATTGTTAATTGTGATCGAATTTCCATTCCGTAGTTTTAAACTTTTATGGATTTTTGTTTATCCATCAGATAAATTTCTGATTTTTGTGCCAAATAGAAATGCACAAATAGGTCTATTAAAGTTTCTAGATATATAGCGAATTTCAGTTGTTAGTATTAGTATGATACCCACTTTAATCGCGTATTTTTTGATAATCAATCTTTCCGACCAGATGCTTACCTCCTATAATAACTTCTTATGTCATAATAACTGCTTAATTTTAGCGTCTAGTTTGTATCGCAATGGCCATAATGAAGCTCTCTGTATGGTTGGAGTATTTGTGCACATGCTGTACTCCAAGCACGGTATTTTCACTGCGAATCGCGCACGTCGTTCTATTCTAACGAGTGTCACTTAGGCAGAGTCACGGGTAAATACAATGGTCCACAAGCTGGTGTGAAACACGTGCTCGGCACTCATAAACACAACCATCCTGGTCGACGTTCGAGTGGTGAATAGTAACGCACAGTTCACGTATCTTGCTTTTCCGAAATTGAAGAAAATCATTAATCGCAGATGCTCTCGTTATAGAACACGGCCACGAATCGCCCTGCAAATGTGCGAGCATGTGAATGGTATCGGCGCCCGTCGCACAGATTAGCATTTACCCGACAAATTTGGCTGTTCATCGATATCGCCGCGTGACAAACAATCGTCCCAATTAATTATGCATGTCGTGATTTATTCGAGGAGCGGTTCGGGCATTTCAATGAGCTTTGACAGCCCAGCTGTCTCCCTGCCGTTGACGGGGCTGCATTTCCGAAAACAATCATGCGGTAGTACGGTTCGATTACTCTTACGGAACTGACGGTCGTAGATGAATCAAAAAATATGTCGAAAAATGTTTTTACGCATCCCCAAATCCTATCTTAATTAAGAGAATTATTTTCCACCGGAAAACATTCATCCTTAACCCCTTAACTTGTGCGCTCGAGTTAATTCGAGCGCGTTTAACGGTCTAAACTGTGCACACTCGAGATAATTCGAGCGGCGTTGTATTTTATGCTGCTATAATTTTTCGCACTTGAATAAAATCGAGAATTGGAAATAACAATGTGGAAGCTAAGGAAATAAATCGTTTTATCGATATTTATCATTTACATAGGATAGTAAACTGTAACACTTATTTATTCAAGAATAAAATATGGCCTTTTTCCATGGAACTAAAGCGCAGTATATCAAAATTGTCCAACAAAATAAAGTTGAATCAAAAGCGGTAACAAGTGGAAACCTTTGAGGATGTGGATTTGGTTGGACATTGCTTATTTCCTTCCAATCAACGTCTATATCTTCTTCTAAACTATCTTCAGAATCACTGCTATACTTATCACTTTCTTCTCACCCGCTTTCCGACAGCGTATTCATATTCAGATTCTGAATCACTCATATTTCAATATATATTTTACTAAAATATAATGTACAATAAAACATAATAATAATAATGATCAATATTTGCCTCTTTTCTGCAATGTGGATCAAAATCCAAAATTAAAACAAAAATTTTGGTTAATTTTGTACTTTTAAAAATTTTTTTGTCAAGACAATGGTTTAAAGTGTGTTTTTTTTACATACAAAAAATTGTTTTTCTTACCGCTTTTTTAAAAAAAATCTGCGCGTTAAGGCGATAAAGCGTTTAAATCTGAAATTATTTTGTTCTGAGTATGAAGTAGGTTTTAAATCGAATAAGTGAAGTCTCACTGAATAGCAAGTAATTCAAGGATAATAATATAAGGCGGTCTTTTTCAGTCTACAAATGGTGTAATTCTGTCCATTATGTTTTGATAAAGGCTTTGCGCTCTCCTCAAACGATCATCGATAATTTTACAAATTTCGAGAAATGCATAGATAGAACGGTTCTTGGTCCTTTATACATAGAAATAATGGCATAGCAGGTGTAGGAGTTACTTAGATCGTAAAGGTAAAATTGACAAACGTGGTATGTATCTTTTCCTACTGAAAAGGAATACGTGATTAAATTAAATAATCATTTTGTGAAAATGGTGGAAAGAAGTTCAACAAAGGTTTAAAAAAAAGGTATAAACTATTTCTAGGTGATCCTTTTTAAATTTTAATAACGGGATGACAAATTAGTGCCATGGAGGATGTCACACGGCATGGTTTTCCAAATTTTAACTAAGACTCTACTTAGGTAATTCCATAACCAAAATAAATCCATAACGAACCGAAACCTTTTTCTGAACTTTATTTTATTGTTTTTACCAAGAATGTTCGATTTTTTTCATATATTTCTTTTCCAGAGGAAAGAATACCACGGTTTTCAATTTTATTTATAGAACCCGCGTGATTCCTATACTATGGTACTCGCTTTTTGTACAAACAACCAAGAACCGTTCCATCTCTGAATTCTTCGATACTTCCAATCAAATCGTTGAAGAAGATGCGAAGCCCGCAGCAAAGTCTGACAGGAAAAATAACACTAATTTTCAGTTGGAAAAAGCCATTTTATATTATTATTTTTTAATTCATTCTAAATATTCTAAATGGAATTTAAAGTGGCAGTGTGAAATAAAGAAGAAATTGTTGAATTTCGCTTAATTTTGTTGTCCAAACATCATCATGTCGGGAGGAATTAAACCGAAATCCAGCGCCGATGTCCAGAGACTGTATATCCACGGTGCACTTAATAACGGACAGAACGGTACCTTCGGTAATGGCCATTTGTAATTTAACAACGACAACAGAGTTTATGCAGGCGTTCGTTTAAATTACGCGATTACCACTCCACTGGCTTGCCTATGGACCGCGCGAGTACAGCGGCCAACCGTATTGCGGCAACGATCCAGCTACGCTCTGAGTAATTTCGACCGCACGATGGATATGACATAGTTTAGGTTCTGGTGTACTCCAAAACCAATTCTAGACTACCTGGGATAATAGATATAATGATGCCGAGCCTCGATACGCCGGACGCCAATATCTGTTTCCGGTTGCGAATGTTATATGACCAAAGATTGCACTTATTATACGCATGTTGTGGACATCTTTCTTGTCGGTAAACCTGTTCGTTGCAAGGCTCATTTGATGTATGCGTCTTAATCCTCTACTGGAGCGTATCGCAGGTCGGACATATTTACTTTTCTTAGTAGGGAACTCCTAACCTTATTCGCTGGATGATTTCTGACCTTCTGACGCAAGGCATGGCCAATGTCGAGCAGCTTTTCATACACTTGAGACAATTCCCCCCGCGAATGTCGATTTTTGTCAAGTAAACTCTAACTCCAAAAAACCAGATGGAGAATTGTCTAAAGTGTGCGAAAAGCTGCTCAATATTGACCATACCTTGTATTAGGATATATACTTTCCCCTTTTATGAGTCATCAGAACATCGAAATCGTCTCTTTTAGAAAAAATTGATAATTACCATTAGGTACAAGGGTTAATCTCAAGAAATCTACAACCTAATTGCGATTATCGAGTTAAAAATATCGCTCTGATCTATCCATTGCTGTTTAACTTTTTACAATTCCACGTGACAATCGACTCAACATCCTGAAATTCCCTTCAAACTTCCGTGTCGTTTCTGCATTGGTATTACGCTGAAATTAAGTAATCCGCCGAGGGGAAAAAAATTGGATCGTGCAAGGATACCTCAGCGGTAAAATTTGCTTCTGGGCTGTTAAAACGTCGACGATGAAATGCGGTGCATTTCGTGGTAAAGTACTCTACGGTGTAGCGGAAGCATTAAAAGCTTTAAGGTGCGGAAGAGCAGTGAAGAGGTGTCCGCTTAAATCGAGGTCGAGCAAGACGTCCGAGTGCCGGGGAGCAAAATTCGGCCGTGGATCGTGCGGTAGACCTGCCAGATAGATATAACGACGTGTAAGGTCCATTCGACGAGCCCTAATATGGCGGTTGCCTTAACACCACCGCAGATCCTTTAAGCTCCATTAGCGACTTTGTGGCCGAACCTTCGGTTGAGCAGAGGCGCACGCGTGCGTGTTGGCCACGCGCGGCGGCAGAATGCCGCTCAGATTGAAAGCGTCATCGATCTTAAGTGCATCACGTGACACGGATGCACAATGCAGCCCGAATTCCTTATTCCACGTGTGCCCACGGCCCTGATGTACTCTGCAAATGGATCGAATGGCACGTTTAATGCACCACCCGTCGTCATGCGTTCCCCGCGGTAAACCGATCCCCTGAGTTTTCGCTTTGCGATCCTCGGCACGAATGAAATTCCGAAAAGAATGGAATACCGAAAGAATTAAAATATCAGACGAAAGGGAGGAAAAATGTGCATTACGGTCACACGGATTTGGGCGATGAAACGTAACTGCAAGCTTTGCGTTATTTCATAGAATTGTGAGATGTGTTGAGAGAAGAATCTGTAAAAATAGAGCTATAGTGGTGTGGTCGATAGAAATTCGGACTTCCACGTGGAAGACCTTGCGTTCGAATTCCACCCATCACCTCTGGTTTTTCCATGTGATAGGTAAACTGTAGCTCTGATGGTTTGGAACCCATCTTAACACGATTCGTACCTGGTGAGGGTATACGCCCTATGCTGAATTTTCCATTCAGGTTATTTGAATTTTCCTTGCAAAACGAAAAATTAAAAAAGAATTGCTTCTTGCTAATTATAAAAATTGCAAGACATACGTTAGAAACAAACTGCAATAATATGGCCATATACACTCCGCATGGTTTAAACGAAAATAAAAAATAAGTTCGGAAGTAACGAAAAATCGATCCGGCACGGAACGTGTTGAACGGTAGGTCCTGTGCCAAATAACCTTAGCAGTCGGTGCCGAAATTGCATTTAAGAAAAAGACGAATCTGTTTAAAAAATCAATGACGCTACAGCGCAAAAATATAAAGCAAAGTTACGAGTTCATAAAGAATATGGGAAGAAATAAAATATCGAAGTTAAAAAAGATTATATCGAGTCTTTGCCACGGTTGCTCATACGTTGGTCCTGGCCATGAAAGCACCTTTCCATCGTTATATTAATGACGTTTCATGTTAAGTTGTTAAGGGGTTTTATGGTCGAGTGGCGCATGAAAGTTTGAATTTCTGGTACGAGGAGCAGTTACTGCCGGAGTTTTTAATGTAATATGCACGGTGCATATCGCGGTTTCGGAGCGTATTTTCAGTGAAACACCTATGCCAAGCGACCCCACCCGATGCTGGAAAGTAAATAGACAAGGAAGCCGTAGTTTGTATCTGGGTTTTCGTTTATTCGTCGTATAAAATTGTCGTACCGCAGTAAGAATGCCTCCACGTTCGCGATGCAGCACAGAATCGCCATTACTATTTACGAAGTTAAATTTTTATATAAATTGCATACGTCGAGTCGGGTCATAAAAATTTGCGAAGCGTGCTTTTCGTGTTTGTTATCAAAGCGGCGATAATTCTTTTAATTATTCCAAACAATTTGCTTTAATGCGCCATAATGTACGCATGCCTCTTCCGCCGTCAGCTCGATATATATTTTACCCGAATAGTGACATAAAGTTTTTGTTACTGCCGTTCGTCGTAGAAACTTTGCATTAGTGAGACCAGCCGGGCGTATCCGCAAGTGTCAGGAAGCTGTATTGATTAACAGCTCCAGCCGCGTGATTCACGGTTATTAGATGCACGACCGCGCTATTGTGCGTCGCGTTAACTTATCGTTTACCTTGCATCGTGCACATGGCGCTCCCGAAATTCGTGCCACAACATTTGCGAACATCGAGGAGAATAATGAGAAACAGAAAAACTGTGCAGAAATTTGTGCTGGATTTACGAGCTCTTGCTTTCAAACCGTATGCCCAGCTTTTATTATATATCAAAACTTTTTTTTTATTAAAAAAATATACAGAAAAATTATGATTGCCTTAATTATTTTTTCAAATATTTTAAAACACGGAAAGTTTGCTTCACATTTTGCTCCACAGGCTTATGGATTTGATGTTCAAAGCTTTGCAAGCTCTGCACTGTTTCATTAAACTGTTTAATATATTAGCGACAAAGTAGACGAAGAAGAAAATTTTGTGACAATGCAAAAATATAACATACATTATTACCTTATCACTTCTCAAATATCAAGTAATGCTATTTAAAGCTCACTTCAAAGTTATAATATTGGAATACAAGAACATGATAGACTTACTACGATATATGTCACTGGAGCACCATGACTTCTTCAAATCCCTCTCGTATACACAAAATGTAGATGGGCAGTAAACTGTTATGTAATTTATATCATCTGATTTCCTAAATTGCATAAATTGTGTTTTTGAAGTGATGTAAAGAAATATAAAAAAAATGTAAAAGAGTATCGTTCCTTCAATGTAAATTTTAACATTATAATTTATGTCAAATGAACTTGGGCTCTTTCAAAACCTGTAACAAATCCAATTATTAATTTTGGCGTGGCCTAACTCCATTCGTGACAAGCAAACACGTATAACCCACTTAATAATTCCGAGTATTTTAATAAGAATTGTAAATTTAACTCTCTTAGATACACTTAAGCGGTGTAACACATTAATATCCTACATATATATGTTTTATTTCATCGAAACGCAATCTCTTAAATATTTAGATTTGAATATAAATGGACTTAGGCCATTTTCAAATAAACGGCTCATATGTTTTACATACAATTAACACTATATGCATAAGTGTAATTTGTGTCTACGCAAACATGCCGTGCCGTTTGCTTTTGATTTAAAAACACCGTTCGCCGTTTACTCACCGCTGTGCTTATTTCTCACAGTAGGAGAACCGCCTAAGAGAATCGTCTTAAGATACCCTTAGAGGTAGCCGGCGGCGGCGCCCCCTGGAAAATCTTCCTCAAGAGGCGATCCCCTTGAAACTGGGCATGGAATAATTTTACAACGTCGTATTTTACAATTACGATCTCCTTTCCGGCGTCTTCCGCGCTCGAGAGGGCCAGAATCCTCGGCGGCGTATTCCACTCGGTTTATGTACTCCATCGCCGCGATGCTTCGCCGAGGATCTCTGAATTAATCACGCGAGTACTTCATTTTCCTCTTTCCCCGCTGTCGAGACTTTTCCTCAGGAATCTTAGGCCAGACCTAAGAGCTCGTAAGCCGGTACCTTTTTCATCGGCATAATTGGCCAAGTTTCGATTTAATTACGAGCTCTGCAGAGGCGCACTGCGCCCTCCCCCCTCCTATCCTCCCTGAGCGTCCCCTCGTTAGTCGAACTGCACCGATTAAATCCTGGTTATCGTTGAGCCGACTTATGCATCCTCGTAATTCGTGGAAGGAACCGTTTTCTTTTTCTTTCTTCTCAACGATCGTCCCGGAAATCCGATGAGGCGGACCGTCGAGTACTTTGGATTCCGTCGGGCGCACCAACGGGAACGTATCGCCGCTGATTAATGCAAATCTGGACTTTTTTCCGTTTCCCCTCGTAGAATTCATACCGGCTTTTCCCTCTTACGCGAGTTGCTTCCCGCGGAGGATTACTCTCTTGCCTGTGGGTGTAAAAATCGCGGTAAATAGATCTCGTATCCTGTCAGGAGGCGGAAGAATCGTGGGAGATTGAAATAAGCTCAATAGTTATTTGTATGTAGGAATCGTTCTCGGGTGAGCAAGGTGATATTTTTGAGATAAATCAAGAATTAGCAACTAAATAAATTTACACAAAACAGGTGTAAATAAAATTCTCGATTTGTCTGGTTCTTCCGTTCGTAAAACTCGCGGTGAATAGATTTCTTATTCTCTCAGAAGGCGATAGTTATTAGTATGTAGGGATATTTCTTGGGTGAATAAGATTGGGTAATGTTCGTAAAATAATTAAAAAATGATCGACTAAATATATTTACACAAAACATACGTGGGAAGCAAAAGTTTTGAGAATAAGGCTGAATCAATTTGTTACGATTCGGGTAAAGTGCTTCTGAGAATGCAAGCGTAGAAAGTTTATCTTTAAGACTTAGATACCGATGGCGCGTACCACGAGTGTATGAGGCCAGAAGAGGGCAGTCGTAGATGAAGAATTGGTACGAGGAGTCGAAGACAGAATCGTGTATAGAGAGTCGTGCGTAGAGAATCAGTGAATAGTGTCAAAAATTTCTAAATACGAAAGAGTCGTTTATGCAGTGTCGAAACAGTTTATTTTGCACGATGTATCATTTTAACACTAAACCTACTAAAGGGCTCAAAATGCACCATTAGTTGTTTCTTAGAAATATCGCTGTATCTCGTAGTCGAGCATTTTTTGAAATTTCCCATGATTCTATCTCAAAGTGTGAACTATTCTATCGATATATGAGCCGTTTATTTTGAAAGTGACCTAACTCCATTTATCAATTGTTTCCGGTTGCCTGTGGTTACATGTACAACTTTAAGTTATCTATCAATAAAGCATTTGAGCTTACTTATATTCCGAATAAATACGATAATTTTGAACACATAAGTTTTCAGAGTTAGTTCAATAGTTGATCCGTTTATTTTGAAAGTGGCCTAACTCCATTTATACTTAAAGAAAGAAGATATACTTTATACTTTAAGAAGATTTTGTATCAATAAAATTATTAGAAGACGCAATTTAGTCGATATTATCGACATCTCTTCTTAATAGCCCTTTCTTTAACGATATACGTGGTATACATAAATATGTCCAGAAAGTGGTTGGTAAGTTTAATGTTAAATCTTTTTATTTAAAAAAAGCAATTTCCCATAAACTCATTCCATTTTCTACCAATTCTCTTTATCACCAGGAGTTCCCAAGAACACTTCCACTGCCGTAAATGCCACGTCAGTATTCAAATACTTCCTTCGCTTCAGCATAAAATTAGCGCATGCAGTGCCATGAGGCACTCTCATGTACATGCTTAGACGCACATACGTGCAATCCTACGCATATGAAAATTGAGCAACGATGTGCAAACTTACGTCATTACTCGATATTATATATAAACCATTCTGAGAGAAATTAACTTTAAAAATTCTTGGATAGGTGAACTTAATGAAATGACAACATATCATGTAATGATACATCTAAAAATGTATTATCAACAACATATGTATCATCTCCTTAGCTTCTTTTCCCTTTAGAATTTTATTCAAATTTTCAGATGGACCAAATTAGATTAGATATGTAACACTTTCAAGTATTATAAACTCATTCTTATTCTTATACTTATTTTCTTCTGGAAACAATTATATCGCACGTACCATTTTCATTTTTACTGTGCTCATATTTTCGTTTCCTTCCCCCGTGGGGGCATACGTTTCTTTAAGATTTAAGTGGGTTTCCATGTTCTCTTTGTCGGCGGTCGGTGATCTCGACCAAGTGTACCCAACACTGTTCACGCCTCGTCGCCGTGCAGAAACTGTATGGTTATATGGTTTCCAGAGAAAATGTTCGAGGGTGGCCTAAAAAGGCGTCCCAATATTTCGAGCCCCGGTTTTTTTGCGGTTGGTCGCGCGCGACGAACATATCGATCGAGTTTCCGAGGTGGCGGATAAAAATACAGATTCTCTCGACAGACTGAGAATAAATAACTGTATCATCACGGGTCAAGAGATGCTCGAGGAAAGAAATCACAAATACCGACATCGTCAAGGATCAACGATCATGGTTTTTACTATGTCGTGAGTTTACAAAGATACAACGATTAAGGTACAAGACGCTTGATGTATAGCATTTGTCTTAAATGGAAAAATTTAGTGAAGAATACAGCATTGAATCAAATTTGAAACTAAAGTTTTACTCATTGTGTAGTTGTGCATCGCTAAATTTTTATAAATACGAATTTAATGCATACACACCTTTCTATGAGAAGAGCAGCCGAGACTTTATGCAAATTCACAGGCAAAGGAATAAAAACTATCGGACAATCTTAAAAGGAAGAGTCACGATGATGTAGAGAGTAGAATTTAAATCCTGCCCATCACCTCTGGTTTTTGCACGTGACATGTATACTGCAGCTTTGGTGGTTCGAAACTTACCTTAACAGTAGGTAAGTAGGTCCTAGATCAAATGATCTTAGCAGTCGGTGCCAAAAATAAATTTAAAAAAAGAAACTCAAAAGGAAAAAATGTTTCTTGCGTGGAAGAAACTTATTATGCGAGTCACAAACTTCATTATTGGAACTCAACTATTAAACGTGCTTTTCTTGAAATCAGAACCTCGCAATTTGTTTAATGTGATAATGTTGCATAATTGCTTCTCTTAGGTGACACGATTATGCCTAACTGAAATCGATTTATATGTATGCTGACAGAAAAGCTCATTTCTGATTCTTTCGTGCATAACCTTTTTCATATCCTACGCGGAACAGGAAACTTAGAGACACGTTATGGAATGTTTCGATGGATGTTAATTAGCCAGGAAGAAAAAAACGGTGGTACTGAAAGCTTTTCCCGGTCGATTAAAAGCGTCGGTAAATATTGAAATAGACGCTAGTAGCAGCGGTAAATTTATTAATTTGCAGTCCTTTGAGTTTTCGCCGTATCATCATCGTGGTTTGGTGCTAGGAACGTTCGAGCTTAAAAATGTACATCATGATCCGTTGCAATTTCCGATCAAACGTATGCTTTTATTTTTATTAGTATCGTAGAAAAAGGATAAACGAAGCATATAGACGATGAATACATAGAAGGAACATCGAAATTTCCATCAGAAAACAACTTCCGGTTTACAAAAATTCCACAAAACACACACAGAAACAAATGTAAAAGAAAAACGTGGAATCAAGATAAAACACGTTTGAAAAACTATACGGCATTAGAGGCAAAACATTTCCGATAGATAACATGTTAATTCAGGAAGAAGCAACCAGAAAAAATGTACAAAAATATCAAAGTAACCTCATTATAGTTTCAAAAAAAAAATATTCGGCACATATATCATTGCTTTTTTTTTCTCTGCCGTAATGTCTAAATATCTAACGTGTATTTCATTAGGATACAAAGAAAAACACATTGATTAAATGCAATATAAGATGAAGCTCAAAGTAATGCCGCTTTATGAATTCTATATTTTGAATCGTGTTGACATATCTTCCCGCAACTCGCACATGCACGTGTTTTTGATTTTTAAAGAAGAATTAAATATTCAACAGAGTGGTAGAAAAAGGATCGTAACTAAGCGCGAAAATTACGTAATTAATTAAATTAAACTGAATTTTATTTCTTTTAATAACCAGGTATTTATGGAAATACGGTATTACTTTTAGCTTTCGCTTAAAAACACTCCGCCGCTTGACGGTATAAAAACGCACTGCGTGAAAAACGAGTAAATCTAAAATTTCAGAGGTGCGATGCGCGGGAAAAGAAAGTGATGACCGAGACATCGGCCCGTTTCGTAAAAAGATGAGACTCGAGAGTGAGGATAAATGAGTACACACTGAATCATTAATTTGTTCCACGACCCTTGAAGGGGAGCAAGAAAAAGCTGGAATACGACCGTGGAGGTGCCAGGCGGCAGGGACCAGGTGGACCTGATTTATCGACTCTACGATCGACATGCGCGCGATTTACAAACTGCACAGAAACTTATGATCTTGAATCCCGGCCATCACCTCTGGTTTCTTCATGCGATATGTATACTGTATCTCGGGTGGTTTGGAACCCACCCTAAACAGTAGATCCTAAACGAAATGACATGTAGCAGTCCATGCCAAAAATAAATTTAAAAAAAACGACATAATCATGGCCAGTGTGATACGTATTCATGTATTTATCAGGTGTACCGGTATGAAGTGAGCGTTAAGATACAAATGTGGTATGACATCTGTCAAACATATTTAATATATATCAAGTCATTGAACAAACAACATCATATTCTTTTATCGTGTTAAAAATGTCAAATTTTTTACCAGAAAGTGATGATTTGCGGAAAGCATTCATTTTTTGTTTTCATTTGAAGAAAAGTCCTGCAGAGTCCCATCGAATGCTTGTCGAGGCATATGGTGATTATGCTCTATCAGAAGCAACCGACGGTTCTTTATTTCTTTAAACTATACTGCCGCGACGAGAAGTGCGCAGTACACGCGATTCTCCAGTTAATTGATATTACGAAGTCCTTATACGAAATAACTCAAATGCAAAAGTTTTTTCTTGCTGGACATTTTTCCAACTTTTAAAGCTAACACCCTCCTTTTTCATCTCCTTATATTGGCAGTAACTTATATGTATGTATGTATGTATGTATGTATACGTTTCATAACTTTCCCGCCGGGGTTACAGTCTTTTATATTCCTTAATAGCTATCGCTACTCGCCCCTTCCTTATTCTATACTTAGCTTCTCTTATTCTATCCTAAACTCTATTCTTATAATTATTGCCTATCATTATGACCCAGTGCCAGGCTTCCACTACCATCCGCTCTCTCTCACTCTGTCCTCCTCCTTTCCTCTCTCTCCCGTTTCCTCTCGCTTCCTCCGTGGCAATAACTTATATTAGGTCCCGTAATATTATATCTCCCTGCTTCTATGACTAATGCAACTAAATACATCAATATGCATTACACTAATCACGATTATAAGTTTTTACCCAGGCTGTAAATCGCGCGCATGTCGATCGTAGAGTCGATAAATCAGGTCCAGCCCAGTACCTGTCGCCTGCCACCACCACGATCCTTCCTCCTTGCTCTTCTTCAGCGGTCGTGGAATGAATTAATGATTCAGTGGGCACCAACCGCGGCAAATCGCTCGAATTTTGTTCGTTAAGCTCCGTACGGATCCGGTGAACTTTTTTCGATGGCCAGCCGCGTTGGGCGGCGGCGCTTCCGAGTTATTGCGAATATTTAGACATGCACGCGCAGGTACAACGGCAGCGTATTATTGGCGGGCGGTCGTTTCGCGATATTTAATTAAATCCCGGCCGCCGGCCGGAAACTTCCGTCGATAGTTCGAAACAGTTTGTAACCACGTTTACCTCGGCCATCGGACATTTTGCGGGTACCAGCCATCGGCGCTTTAGTCCACGGTATTGCAACGCGGCAATATTCGTAGGGCCAATAGGAATGCGCCCATTCTGCGATTAGCCGATTGATATTCCTTCCATAGCTTTGCTCACGAACCGTTTACCTTGGAAATTCCGCAAGTGTCTCGAAAGGGAACTGTTTCCTGGGTACCTCTGTCAAATTGTTCAACGAATTTATAATCATTTCCGGTTTTCATGTAAAAATTGATGGTGATATAGGAAAGAGGAAGCAGGTTTATATGGTTTAGTAGTATAGTATAGTGATTACTCGAGTGCGTCCAAATTCAGTTGGCTCAAAGATAGCTTGTTTAACATTGTACACTCGACGCCGTTTCGGGCGTTACTTACCAGTAACTCGACACCGCTTTGTCGCGAAAACGTACATTCTGGAATGGACATGTTATATAGGATAGCTTTGAAACCGTATGAGGTATTGTAATGCTATTTGGTTTATCTGAATTTGTGAACATGGAAGAACATATATTTGCAAAAAAGATCAAAATTTATTTCTTATAATTTTGTACAGTGTAATAAACTCTGAAGCAGACCCCACTATGCATTGCAGGTTGATTTGTACACGTTTCATAATAATACGTTATTTGACGCTTTCAACCTAGCGTTTTTCAGCCAGAACAAAGAACGCAGCCCCGTTTTCTTTCTCTCACATGGAGAATATGTAGTGTATCATTCAGTCTATTATCCGAGGAATTTATAGATCTACGTGAACGCACTTCGCACATTTTCTTTTGACGTAAATCTGGCTGATGTATTTTTCATATATCTTGGTAATTGTACCACAGTTCAAAATTCTTTTTTTTGTCATTTCAATAGAAAACTACAGAGGAACGTGTAATTTTAAACATGTAATTCTAAAAAAGTTGCGTTGGAATAAGTATATTCGCAAACACTAATAAACTTTGATATCCCCTCAGAGGGGACATTCGAGTGGAAAGAGTTAAACTACCAAAGATATTATATTTGCTTATTATCTCAAGCTCTAATAAGCAACAATGAAGAAAGGGATGTGCATTTTTTAGTAATTGTCAATATCAGGAAGAATGTATAAGAGATATTGTAAATTAAACTTGATCAAATGTGTGGGAACGGGAAAATAGTGCGCTGTGAAAAGACATAAATATTCCGTAGGTCATAAGAGCGTGGACCCACTGAAGAGTGTTTAGGCGACGATACAAGAGTGATATTGACAGGG
>JBCFXI010000867.1:0-29269 GCA_038496175.1 Ampulex compressa
CTCTCTCCCTCCAGCGCCCCCCTGATAAATATATATATATATATCGAACAAAGACCACGGCTGCAGAGCGTAGATCATTAAGAAGCCACCGATGGGGGAGAGCAATGGGAGATCCGTTCGAAAGTCGAAATCCGTCTCGTCGGCGTGAACTTTATTCCCGGGCGATCGCGAAATATTTTAAGCACAAGATAAGACTGTAACGATGTATTTTCTATGATCGAGCGCGGCGCAAAATCGTCGCGTTGCTCTCACACCCCAATACCTTCTTCTCACCGCACTGATGGCCCCGATGAAAACCATTTCCACGATCGCGGCCAAGCCTCGTTCGTTCTCTCCCCGATCGGAGAATCCGAGATCCTCGAGTGCTCCGCCTGTTCTGCAGGCTTTCGCGTCTCCGTGCAATACGTAACGACAATTACACATACCGTGGGGAGAATATGTTATATATATTTATCAGGGGGGCGCTGGAGGGAGAGAGAAACCGGGTACGCGATCCGTCTGAGGAGTGCAAGGATCGCGCAGGTGCTTTAGGATGAATTTAGCGTACATACATATATCGCGTATCGATACGAATGCTTAGATCGTACGACTATTGACCGTTCGACGTGTTTGTTCAATACTTTAACCCGTTATCCCTAGAGCGTTAGGCACCGATATTTATTGACGTTACGAAGCGCGGTGCGTTCGATCGGCGGAATGATTCGAACCCTCGCCACCATCCCCGACCGCTTGGCCAACCGTGAGGCGACAGGGAGTTGAGCGTTGCTCGAGGAAACATCGAGAAGCCGGCCTTTTCCTTTTCTTTTCGGATCCAGGATAATCATACACACGTCCGCGATGCCTCGGTGAGGCGATCGAGCGACGATTTCCAAGAAGGTCGACGAACTTACGGCAGATTCGAAGTGGAGTGTAATCACCTTAGGGAGACTAAGGGCGATCTTAGCCCACGATCAATTTACTAGATGGACAGTGAATGGATAGGCGAATCGGGAGATAGCAGCGGCAATGTGTACCTATTCCTACCTTGGAAAGGGGGATTATTTTCCTAGCCATTCGCGTGCTTCGGAGGGTCTTCCTGAAGCTTGGCGAATTGGACACCGAGAGGATGGCCGAGAGTTTTGCCATGGCCAATGGTAAACGGGAATAATTGCCGGACCGACGAGAAACAGAGCGAGGTTATCATTGTTTTTTCCGTGGCGAGACTACATTTGTGATATACTGTCCGGGCATGGGCCTACGTGATTGTTTAGAGAAAGAAATTTATTTATTCCTATATCGAATTCGTTACAACGAAAGATCGAGCGCATCCGTTCGCGGCTTCCATGTTATTGGGAAGCGCCGTACGAAAGGCGGTTTAGATCTTCTTTCGCGGACCAGTCCTGACGTCGATTTCGCGTTATGATCCAAAATATGTGAGAAAACTCGGGCGTGTGATTTTTCGTCGAGAGAGGGGGGAAATATCGGAAGCTGCTTTCGAAGGAATCTTAGGGAGAGGAACGAATAATCGTCCATGGTCGGGGCAGTGGCGAACGGTACCGGGTGATTCTAAAAAAATATGTACACACGCGTTCCACTGACTCACTTGATTCTCGTTCCTTATTTAAGTGGAAGTTATTTAAAAGGATCGCTGATTCGATTCGAAGTGTGTATATATTTTTATAAGACACCTTTATGGATTCGTGTCATTTGGCTCGAACGAACATTTTGTACTTCTCGAGTACTTACTGAGATAATCGACAGGTACAGTCGATCTTCGCGTTAGAGCTCCTTAGAAAGGTTGAAAATAAGTCGTGGTGAAATTTTTACGGCGAGGTTTTAAAACCCAGACAGGATGTAGATAATAATCCTCGACAGTACAATAATTCTGTCGTATAAATTTAACATGGAGCGCTGGATCAGTGGGGATAATCCCCCACCTTGGAAAACATGGAGATTAATCGTTTCTCGGCAAGATCGACTCTTCCAATATTCCACGATGAATCCGCAGCCCCGTGCATCCGAGTATTCCCATATTTACAACGGAAATCGACTCGAGCACTTCGAGAATACGCCCCCTGGAGGGCGCGCGTCCGCGTCGATCATCAACGAAAGGACAGAGGTTTTAGTTCCATAGGATCTCCCTTCTGATTTCTAGCGGACCCTCCACCGTACTTCATCACCGCGTAGCGATCTGTGCGGGAACTGGTGTTATTAGAGTCAATTTAGGCATTATGATCAATTAGTAGGTTTAAGGGCCAAGCCCAGGTCGAGCGCGCTTGGCCGAACGTCGATCAATTCGAGGGGTGTCCTTAATATAGTCCGTAATCGAAGTCAATATATACCTTTTAGAAATTACACGTGATTTGCCCAGTTCCCGTCCTGTGCCCTGTCACCCGCCAGTTTCCGAACGATCGATCGTGCACGTAGATCTCGCTTTGATAAAACGATCGGAGGATCGAAACAAGTGGTTCATAATTGGGGGAGGGTAGGGGGAGGGGGGGACAAAGCGGAGGTAGAGGGCGCAAAAAAGTACGGAGGCTTGTAACGGAGATCAGAGGCGAAGAATAATAATTAATTGTTGACTGGTATAGAAGTAGATTTTATATCGCGGCACATATACGTATACATATATATGTGTGTATATATATATAGCTTGATAATGAATTAGTTAAGTTTTCAAAAAAAAAAAATATTACTTCTTCCTGCAGTATTATTCCGGTCTTCGTCGAGTCAATACGTTCACGTACCTGTAATTTTAAAGGGGGGTGTGGGGGGGTAGAGCCCGCGGGATCTTCGGTTTGTCGTTACTCTTCCAAAAGCCGGATGTGTTTTTTGCACAAGTGTTGATTAATTCTAATGAAAACTTACGATACTTCGGCCGCAATCGTGGGCGAATTTAACTCTCTATGGCCCGAGTATTTTCTGGTCTTCGTCGGCTGTAAGGAGGGCGCCAATCTGTATTTATAGTGTTGGGCAGAAAGTGGAAATCGACTCGAGGCGAGGCGGAGAACGCTACTTGAGAGCTGAAGTGGGTTATAGAGGGTTAAATGCGGACAATGCTAGAAGGTGACGAGAGTGATTTCCTTTGTTTTCATTGGCATGCTAGTACTACGTGATATTTAGTATTCAACATCACTACAAAGAAAGTATTCTCACAACGAACAAGTAAAAAGACAAAACTGCAAGGGGAATGAAAATTAAACGGAATCAGAGGAAGGTTATTTTTTATCTACCAAAACGTTGACGCCCTACAAAGGACGTCTCTCTGATTACAACTATTTCCAAGGAAAATCAGGATTTTGGGTGTCCTTCCATTTACGTCTTTTTCCATCGTTATACAAATTACCAAAAGAAAAATCCTGGAGCGTCAATACATCTAGTCATAGCTTATTACAGCGTTATGTAAATAATTGTTCTACCAATGTCGTAAATATATATATATATATTTACAAACAATATATATATATATATATATATATATATATATATACAAACAAATAATTATATGTATAATAACTATATATATGTATGTATATTGAATATACATACGTAGACCTACAAAGAGCCTATATTACATAATGTATATGTGTGTGTATATATATACATATCGTACAAGTATAAATATATACACATATACGTACACATACACCATTAATTCATGCGCACCATTCACTGCAAGATAACTATGTATCAAAAAGGAACGTTTTAATATTATACATACCTTGTTTAGTCTAAAAACCGAAAACAGTAGACGAAAAGTAGTGGTTATGTACTCTGATGTATTTAAAATGTTTAAACAATAAAGCTATTGCTACCGACTAAATCGTCTCTCAGATTTCCCTCGAGATGCGCCTTCTCAAGGTCACCGCCCAACGAGGGATATGCGCGATGAACACGATGTCACGAATACATCCCGATACACTCCCAGCTCCATCAAAATTTACGATGCATCAAGTTCATTGTCGCAATAACCGCCACGATGTGCCGCCAAATTTATCCTAACAGCTCAGAAACCGGTGGAACTCCACATTGGCCTGAGCGAGAAAATTCACGGAGCCGTAGCTGAGTAATCCTGTTCCTTCTGCTGCTCTGGCTGCTCGACGCGTCGATCGCTGACGGTCGACTCGCCTTGCAACGTCGGCAAGGACCGCCTTGGCGAGCAAGTGTCGTGAAAGACCTCGAGATTGTAGAGCTTCCTTATCTCGTCCTGTATGTGATTCAGGTGGAATATCTTCAGGTGCTTGACGTAGTCGGCGGACGTGCCGCGCTGGCTCAAGGACACCTGCTCCCTCGAGTAATCCGCCTGCATGGCGCGTGGATCCTTGGAAAAGGCTTGATCGATCACGCTTAGAATGTGCGTCTTGCTCGCCTGAAGATCCAGGTCTCCGCCAGCGTGCAAATTCCTACGAACCGAACCAATTTCCGACGCCCCCTCCTTCGTGACCGTCCTGCAGGTCGCGACCTCCTCCTCGATCGCCTCCCTGCGATCCTCAGGAACGATTTCCTCCGCGTTGCTAATCGGATCCCTGAAGGACGCGCCTCGTCGCCGCGGCTTGCAGGAAGGCGAATCCTGCATCTCGTTCCTCCTTCTTTCGGATCTTGGATAACCGGCTTCGATATTGTCGCTAGTGCCTCTGTCGTCCAAAGCGCAATGGTAACTGGTACTCGCCTCCACCCTCGAGGTCGATTTCGACTATGATAAATTGGAATGGAACGAGTTTCTGAGATGATCGTGGGATTAAGAATTAAGAATATTAGGAAAGAATCATCTTCTCGATGGTTTTCAGATTAAGAGGCAATTCCAAAGCGGCATTGGAAGTGTTAGAGATTTCTCATCGTGCGAATGCGAGGGCGAGAAGTATCTTTTGTGGATAATTAAATCTATTATCGATTTTAAGTTAGCAAACATACTTGCTCCTCCTCGTGCTGATTTCTTATTGTCGGAGCCTGCAATCCATTGGGCAATCCATTCGAGGTCAGTCTCGACAGCTTATTGGGCAAAAGATTGATTTTCCTCGTAATATCCTCCGCGATATAGGTCGACTGTTGTCCTTCGGTTGGCGCCTCCTCGTCGCCAACTTTCCTCGTCTGCTCGTCGATGCTTTTCAACTTCTCCCGGTCCCGAATTTTGTACTCTACCAATTCCTGATAATCTCGCTGGAATCGTTGCTGCCAATCCTCGTCCTGCTTATCGTCATCCTTTCTTCTTTCCCTCTGCGCCTTTTTAGACCGCTGATGACTTTTATGATATTTCTCCGATGCGTCCAGCCGCGAGTTGTGGTCACTATCGGAATTCTCTCCACCCTCGACGCTTATCTATTAATAATATTACAGTTGCCTGGTCAGATAATAAATTAATAAATAATATACCAAAAAAAAAATTCGAATAAAACTGATGAGTAAATAATAATATACGGATGATAAATATTCGCATTGATTTACTTTGCATAAAAAGTCATTAGAAATTAGAACGACCCAAAGCGAGCTATTATCAACGAAGTTAGACGTTCGTAGTCTATGCATGATGTGATCAAACCGCGTACACATAAAAGCTAGAAAAAACCAAGAACACTTTGGTTTATCTATCGATAAATCCAGACTCACGATGTCTCTAAGAGTCGAAGACCACGCGTGCTCCCGTTCGGATTTTCCTTGATGCCGATGGCTTCTCGACGAGGATTTCTTCGCAGGACGCAAATTGCTAATCACGCAACGTTCGCATTGGCACAGCCTTGGGGAGAGGGGACTACTGTGAGACTTTTTAATACCCCTATTAGCATGCTCCGAGGGGCCATAGCGTTCGTGTTGATTCAGGACGGCTTCGACATTATCGGAGTACCTTGATAGAAACAAAGTGAATTAAACTTTGCACGGATTTCTGAGAAAGTAAAATTTTACGAGTCGGAGAGGAAGGTATCGACAATGCAAATTCTCTTATTGTCTGTCAAATATATATATCACCAAAGATTACTCGTGATAGATGTAGGAAGAATCGTACTTCATTTTCGAAGGCGAATATATGGCCATCTCAGGTGGACAATGGCAAGATGGGCAATGCTGAAGTTGAATCCTGGTTTTCTTCTTTCTTCGTGGATTTTCTTGCAGCTCAAGATCGTACTGGAATTGGCCGCACAAGCAACAAGAATCTCCACGAGCAAGATTATGATGTGCTCGATGCCGACGTGTAATTTTGTGCGAACCACATGGCTGTCTTCTGTATAGTTCTTCGGTCTCCTAAAAAGATAGCTTTATTGTTAATAACATCGCTGCGCAGAAGTGCAGCTACTCTGTAATTATATAGTATGATTTTTGCGACTTAAAAGAAATCGTGCTTTTATCAGATTTTTGACGTATTATACATTAGCGTTATAAGATATTAAAGCATTCGTGTCTGTGGGAATTTTGATTTTTTTAATGATTCATCTCGACCATCTATCTTATTTCTGGCTTTATTCCTGAATAAGGAAGATAAAGTGCATAGAACCGAGGACCATTGTGGAATGTCGCCAACAATATTCGATCTTATATCACCTGTGTTTTGAAAGCCGCGAACGTGATGTTTTAAGTTATTTATCTCCATAATGAACCACGGTACAGGTATTAAACTTACAATCTTCGTGAAACGAGATTAAAGGGAGGCTGAATTATATAATACATTTTCAAGAACAATCCTAATCTATATAATAGTAGTTGTTTATAATATTCTTGTAAATTCCATTGCGTTTCAGCATGGAATAAACGCAGCGTGTAAACGTATTTTTCGGTATTGCTGGATCGATACGCGAAGGCAGTTAAAACGAGTATTGGCCGAAAAGCAAATAGATTGAACGTGACATTGAAAAAAAAAAACAATACTTCAACCGTATCGACGACGTTTCGTGGCATCAGTTCGGCTTCATCGGAGGCTATTGCCAAATTTTTCGCGCGCGACATCACGGTTAACCCGGAACTTCGTGAAACGGTATTGATCTCTTCTCATAATAGGGTCATCGTTGCTTCTCCCACGCGGCTTTTCTTCCTCACAATGCTCACTGAACGTATCTCGGCTTCTCCTTGCAGGCCGGAACGTGAGTTAAAATTGCAAAAAGGAATATGTATAAAAAAAAACATTCGTGCGCCCCACACGACGAACCAAAAACGCGGCGTCGACGTTTGAAGCAGAAATGAACTCGGATTCTTTTTTTTTTTTCTCCTTAAAGTTACGAATTTAAGTAGGCATGGAACACGCTAAAATTCGAAGGTCGTAACAAGAGCTGTATGATCTGTATTATTATAATTGGTATCTCGTAATTCGTGCAATTGTACCTTCGAAGAAGAATATATAACAAGACGTGATAGAGTAACAATGATCGTACATGTATAAGCGCCTTGGTAATTTCGCGTTGAAGGTTTTATAAAACTTATTTTCCTCGCCACTCTATACCAAAGCTTTCACGACTTAATACTCACTTCGACGTAATTTGAATCTACTTTACCTTGAATAATACATCTCTCCGACACGTAATGATGGTAACGATATAACGAGCGATTGTATCGCAACACGCAATGGTGATATTTGATATAAATTTTACATTAGGAGCAATTTCAAGTTCACCTCGACGCATCATACACTCTATTTAACCGTCATTGCTGAAGCATGAGAAAAAATATCTTGCTGACAGATTTTTTTTACCTTCAAATATCGTAATAATCCAATGTGCAAGTATATCGAGAAAGAAATCAGTGTGAAGATAATACATTAAGAAATTCGCAATATCGCCAAATGAGCAGGAGAGGAAAGAACGCGATGGGGAGGACGAGAATGAAGAAGGCGCCAAGCAATATGAAAATGGAAACTGATCCAATTTATATAAACGAGATCTTACGAGATTATCAACAACGCTCGAAAAATGTGTTTAAGGAGATGGAACTTATACCGGACGACAAACCGAATCAAGTGGGGATGGAAAAGATGAATGCAAAGTCTGCCTTTGGAAGGTATTTCGTGGAATACGCCAGTTCCTCTACATTGCACGGACTTAATCACTTGGCTGCTCCAAACAGACATCCGCTGGAGAAGTATTTATCATTTACTCTTGGCTTTTATCAGTACCTCTAATATTAAATATACTTCGATCAACGCGATTCAACTTTTCCTCGAAAAAGAATTTGTGAAACCATGCATTAATATTCACGATACTCACGAAGGATTTTATTTGAGATTTTTAGTAGTAGTTTTCATCCTGGTCGCGCTGGGAGCTTTGATTGCCCTCTCATTTATATTCTGGGATCGTTATCAGAACTCGGCCATTGTCATTAATTTGAACACCAATCGCTATTTCTTTACGATTGACAAACCGGCGTACCTTATATGCGCCCTGACCTCAGTTGATGAATCAAAATTTCCCAAGGTTTTTGAAAGGTAATGCATCGAGTTATTCTGTTTGAAATAATATATTATTACAATCGTACAAAAAATTCTCGAAGCAAACTCTTGTACTCGTATGCCAATCGACAGATACAGCATTAGGGATACGGAGGAGACGCGTAAGTTCTTCGAGTTCTTGAGCAATGTCGATTATGAGAATATGAACAGCACGCCCGGTTTCGAGGAGGTAGACCCGGCCCTTTGGCTGAGAATTTTGTACGATCTACGAACCGATTTTCCCAGCTCCGTTTTGCAAATTTCGGATATCGATGAAACCTGGGTGGTCACTGAGAGGGGCATGTGTTTAGCCGTACGTGGTTACTCAAGCGTCTACGCTAATCCAGAGTAAGGCGATATATATATGTATATATATATATATATACGAGTCGCAATTATGTTGGCTCGATGGAAAACCAATTGCGGTTTTCCTTATTAAAGGTAATGATTGAAACCGCAATTCGGTTTCCATCGACCCGATATAACCGCGTTGTGCTTTGTTGTTCGACCGAGAAATAAATTAACGCCAGCCATCGTGTGTCCTGCTATAATCCACAAAAACGGTTTCATTAAAGATACTGGTTTGCCGATAATTGGACGGTTGTGCCGCCGCCGGATATCATACCGTATTTCAATTATACCAATACCCGTGCCGAAATGGAAACAATTAGCTTGAAATTGGAAATAGCGGTGAGCATGTTTTTTTAGAAGTTTTGCTTGTTCTACTTATTTAATCATCGATATTCCAGATGTAGACGGTTAGCCTTTTCCTTTTTTTTTTCATTGTAATTATTCTTTTTCTTGTTTTAAACGAAGAGAAGGACGAATGGTATTTTAATATATCAATGTCAAGGTGGCCCCGTATCATCCTGGTGATATAATAACGTACGAAACACCGATGCGGCTTATACCCGCGCGAGTGCTTGATCATACTAATTTAATGATGAGCGATGTCACCACTATGGAACAAGTGAAGGACCTCAGCGTGCATCAACGTACGTGCAAGTACCCGGATGACAAGGGCTTGAAAATGTGGCCGATTTATTCATACGGGATGTGCGTGAGGGAATGCAGAATGGATTTAATCGAGAAACATTGCAACTGTTATCCACACTTTTCCAGAAGTATCGGTGAGTAATTGTTTAATGCATTACTATCCGTTATCTTTGATACGCCTTTGATCGTTTGGTAGAATGTTGCTAATTTTTAATGACAAAGTATACTTTTTATGTTCCTCTAGGTAGCGTGCCAGTTTGCAATGTCAAGCAGCTTCGTTGTATCGGCGAAATACGTGATAAACTGTTTTTGCACGAAAAGGCACCGACATTTTGTCGCTGCCTACCGAACTGTGATACAGTTGATTATATAGTAGAGGATTATGTTCGATCGATAATGTAACATTTTTACTCGCCTAATGTTGTTCACGAAGATGATTATTGGCAAGCATTGTTTTACTATCGATTCGTGTATTATTTTTCAGGCCTCTGGGTGGGATAGAAAACGTCTCGATATTCAGGGCAAACATAGAATTTCCCTTGGTCAAAATTAATCGTGCAGTACTCTTTGGATTTATTGACTTTCTCGGTGAGTATCAGAATCAGTTCGAAGATTTATACGCGAATCGATAAATGTTAAGTAAACCTGGTAAAAAAATATACTAATTATCAGACGTGATACTAATCTATATAAAAGTTTGCGATACAAATTATGATCTTGACTTTCCTTTAATCGATTAATTCTTGTAAGCAAATTTTAGCGGTGACTCAAAATACAAAAACATATATTATACAAAATTCAAAAATTTGATCTAGAATCCACGAATTTTTCAATAGGAACGTATTAGTATCGTGCATTTTCCAAGATTGAAGTCAACAAAAACGTTCGATCGAACAAGTATTTATATCTGGAATTTTCGTACGAGCACCGAAATTTGAATTTTGATTAACTGATTGCATTACTACAACGTGTTCGAAGAAACATATGTTTTCAATAATAATGCTTGAAATTTAATTACAGCTGCTGTCGGCGGTGCCGCAGGACTGTTCTTAGGAGCCAGCGTATTGTCCTTCGCGGAAATAATGTTTTATGCCACCCTACATCTATGTATCTATATAGGAAGGGTTCATAAGCAACGCAAGAAAGCACGTTCTCGACTAAAACGTTGATCTTTCTCTTAAAAAAACATAATTATTCTTAGCAACCCCGATTTTCTCATTAATAATCATATACAAATAGTATTTACTAACAATATCTTCATTTGCAACCTTCACACAAGTTTTCTTACGTCTGGATGGAATGGAGGATTTGAAGGGAATTAAATATAACAGACGGATTGTGGATGTCGATCTTTTGAGGAATTTTTCAAAAGAAGTTTTATCTCTCCGACAGAACACGATAAAAAATAAATATCATCACATACATACAAATGTACACGCGTTATTACGCGAAGTGTCGCGCACGCACAATGATTGTACATCAATTTACAATTAGAGTTAAAAATAACACTCTGATAAATATCTCATTTTGATCGAGCGATCGATAAGACTAGTTAAAAGGACGCTAATATATCGGTGAAGGGAGTGGCTGGTTCCTTCGCCGCCGCTTCGAACGTTTCCACAAAAGCTTTCTTTTGGCTTTCTTTGGGTAGCTGAAATAGAAAAGAACAGCAGATGGTGAGAGTAACAAATTTCGTTATTTGCCAATCGTTTGATCGACAACGTAATCAATATATCGCTCACCTCGCGGTAGAAATCAGAAGCAGCTATACACAACATTTTCTTGTCCTCGTATTCGTACTTTCCAATCCTAGATTGGACATAAGGGAACCTGTGCATCTTAGCTAAGGAAATTTATCCATTTTTTCGTGAAGATTGTTCGAATGCACGAGCGCAGTGCAGTTCGATGAAAAGAAATTCTGTCTGTTTACTTGATCTTCAGTATTCGCGTCTACTAACCAAAGTGACACTTTTATAACATAAGTATCATGCATGAATCTAAGGCTGATCGATGTGATTCAAACATAAAAACAAGTCTTTTTTTTTCACCGAGGGTTTTGTATCGCGTCGAGAAAATAATATCTTCCGAATCAAAATAAGGATACATAGCTCTCAACCAACGATTGGTGGATGCACTTATGAAGAAACAGGACAGGCACCAAGTGGACATCGTCATTGGCAAACTCTGAATAAAATTTGGCAGACTGAAGACTACCCAGTCTTGCAAGAGTTCCATTTGTGCGCAAGTACACGCTCTCTCGCAGACCTACGTGGAAACGCGGCGTCGATTAATTTGCTTTATGCTTTACGAAGTGCAATCATCCGCTTTAGAACAATTCATAATTTCGCTTTACGTACTTTGAATACAACAGCGGAGAGTAATCTTGGATGTGGCTGCTGCGGTGATAGAAATTCACCAATGACCTTGGTCAATATCTCGAGGGGTGGAAAAAAATCGCTAAGCACCCCGGATAGAACTGTGCACAGTATCTCCACCTCCATGGAATGTCCCTTTTTAATTTTGTCGAATATAGCAGAGGTACGTTCTATGGATCGAACCAAGGCCTCCGGTTCGATGTCAGGTAGTGGTTCCTCGATATCTGGCTGATTCAATCTGTCCGCTGCTTCTGTGTACATGCAGGTTAATAGCAACTGCAGAGCAGGCAGGGAGAACATCGGGCTTGGTTGCTTCAGGCGATCTATCGCGACTTTAACGACTTGTTCGGCTACCTTTCCAACTATGCTCTTGGTCGCGACCAGCCTTTCAAGGCCCTGCAATGCAATGGATGTTTTTTATTGATGTGATCATGTTTTAGATTAAAGTTGAGACCGGTTTGGTGTCCAATTATAATGTTTCGTTTCCAATGAGAGCACTTTTGAAAATATCATTTAATTATATATGGCAAGTGAAACGTTCGCTTAGTGTTATGGTTAAGAACAGTTCCTTGTGAACATTTTGTCTATATTTTGTACATTTTTGATGACGTCTTTTAACGGAAGTTTGCAAATAGAATTTCTAGACAGGCAGAGATATTTTTCTTCTGCCTGACTGAAGGGGAATTTTCGTTAGAAAACATTATCAAATTTACAAGCAAGAAGAAGAGGAGACGTTAGTCAACGCTAGACGCAAGTAATGACCAGGATGCGTACCTGTAAAAGTGTTTGGTGTAAACTAGAAGAGATATTCGGAGATACCACGAGGGAAAGTACTAACTCTAAAACAGCTGGGGCTTCAGTATCTGGTGGTGTATCATCTGCGTGTTCCAGCAGAAAGAATACCAATGCCCACATTATACCCTGATGTTCCTCGCACTCTAACAAGACGCTAAACGAGCAAAGACCAAAGTTACGTTACGTAGAAGAAAGGATACTTTATATACTTTAAAGCATAACTCACCCACTTGTACTTTGTGCATCAATGTGTTTCTGTATGTATTCGATAGCTAGAGGGTGTATAATGTTCATTGTTTCCTCGCAATTGGCTAGTACAGCGCTTTGCAATAGATATAAAGACCCGTGGAGCGCTGATACTCTAGCACCCGTGAATGTTAATTGAAGATTAACATCTAATAGTCGCTTTACTTTGTCTAATGTCTCTAGATCCTTGAAAGTGATACAGCATGAAGAAAACAGAAGAGAAAAATTTTAAGTTATTATCATTACATAAACAGCAGATTTTATTTCTTATATCGAGGATTTAAATGGGTATTTTGAATGATACATTCCTACCATATTGGAATATTCGTATCTTTCAACACTTCTCAGTATTATTTGCATACAGTATTTATAGCAAAAAAATAGGATAAACAATGTTATGCTTACCAGCGGCGTCAAAACAGCTGCAGCTTTGCAAACCGATATGACTAAGTATTGATGTAAGATCACATTTTCTGTAGGATACATTCTAGAGATATCTAAACAAGTATCCAACATCCACTGATATTGAGACCTTTCTACAAACAACTCAGAGATAGCCAAAATAGATTTAATTATCTCCGTGAGCAATTGTATGGGCGTGTTGGCTTGGGCCGATGTCCACGAAGTGTAAAGTTCCACCAAAAAGCGAAGACAGGAATCTAAGTCAAGGGATGCCGAGGACAGCGCATTGTTCCTTCTATTTTTCAAATCGAGTACAGAGGCGCTCAATTTGTCCTCGTACAAATTACACGAAGACCACAAATATGACACCGACAATTGGCTATAAGCATATTTGTTCAGCATCGTAACTCGATCTACATTTCCCCTGTCGAAGATGTGATCCATTCTCAGGCTATCAGCATTATCAGTGCCGTTCATGCACTCATATTTCCATGAGAGCAGATCCTGAATCGCGTAGAGTTTTTGGGAACTCACTTTATGAACCGAAAGCTGGGGATCGCGTGGATGGTGAATCAATGTGCTAGCTGCCGGATGGCCAGGATATGGCAGAAGCAATGTGAGCAGCAATAACCTCGTTATCGCCTGTATAGCCAAGCCACTCGCCTGAATCAATGTACTGACCTCCTCCGAACAGGCATTCTCGCTCTGAGAAAGATTCAGCACACCAAGCAGCGCCATCCAGATTTCCTCAAATTGTAATCGCGAAATCCAACCTAATAAGTTTACCCTGTAAATGAACTGTTCCAAAATGTCCACTTCTTGCAGCAGGTTTGATTCGGAGGAAAGTAACGGGAAGTAGCACTTGGTGGCACCTGTACCGACAGCATGCCAACCATGTTTCCAGACCAACGGCGGAGTCAGAGTGTAAGAGTTCACCAGCGGTTGACGACCAGTGTTCACTATCAGGTCCCTTATTGTGTTAAACAAATACGTTGGAATGTTCTTCGATGAATTGTCTTTCTGACACTTTTCAAGCCATGCGACCATTGCAGCCATGCGGATACATGCCTGAGCATAATCCCTGGTATCCTCATCTTGGAGTGCCGGTTCAAGACCATGTGCGTCCACTGTTGGTAAACGCTCAATCGTTGTCAGCAAGTGCTCCACAATTGTTGTCAATGATATACAGGCAGAGCAGACCCAAGAGTAATGGGAGCTGTCACCAAAAACTCTACTGGGACCAGGGTGCTTCAGGATTTCTGCGGCGCAACTCAATGCCAGTTCGACATTGTGAGGATTCAGTTTTTTGACATTACTCTTATCCGATTCTACTATCCAATGTGCTACCTCTAAACAAAGTACCGCAAATTTGGCTAGGTCTTCCTCAAATTTTATATCTACTTTCGCTAAATTGTACTTGGCTAACTTTGGCAATGTTTTCATATACATTTTTACAGCTGGGATTATTGTGAAGAGTGTTTTCCAATATATGGAGTCACTTACGAGCTCTGAAAATTTGGAAGCATATTTCACTTTTTTTCCATTTGTATTGGATTTCCTTGGATTATAAATTTGGTGTGGTTTTGGTACAAGCTCATTTATGTACTGAACATGTTCCAGTAAACACTGTTTCGCAGCGCTATATAAAGGACTTGTCTCAAAATTAAAGTCTTTTTCGCTCTGCGACATCCCTAGTTCTAGTTTCTGACACTTCTCCACGCTCAGCCTTATGCCCAGCATAATGCAGGGTTTCAAGATTCTAATATTGAATTCTTTACTCGTTAAAATTCCGAGGCAGTCTTCGAACTCTAAGTCTCTTAATAAATGTGCGGCCTCATTAGCATTATTGTTGGCATTTAAACTGCAACACCGCAGTTTTACCTGGGATAAAAACCAGTTTTTGTCGAGCTGAATGCTTTTAACCATAGACGGATTGAAAGGTCTGCACTGATCGAGCTCAAGAGGAGACAGATCATAATATTGTACGCCCAGCTTATTCAGCAGGCTGACCAATCCGCCGTGTTTCTTTGCTAATTTCGTTGCTTGTAAAATATCCATAATCTTTACAAGATCATCCTTTGTCAACTGCTTTGCAACATCCGCCGCACTCGTTGTCAGTAATATCTCTACTCTGCGACTGGCAATTTTTGCTGCCATCCTTGACAGCGCAAGATACTTGGTGGATAATAGCCTTGGTATTATAGTCATAATCACTGCACCGCTTTGAGAATGGTGAGCTCCTTCCAAACATTGCAGAAGTCTTTTCACGAAGCTAGGCTGTGACAGATCCATACACTTTGTAGCTATTGCCTGCACCAAGAGTCCACTCGCTGCTGAATTTCGATGAATAGCAGCTGTCAACAGATCCCTAACCGGAGATTCTGTTACACTGTTTACTGCCTCCTCGGTATGATTGACGAGTAACCATGTTAGAGGTTCTACGTCGTTCAGGTTTTCGCATATGTAGTCGCAGAACAATATAGTGCCACCCTTTCTGATGATTTGTACATTTATACTACTAGATTTACTGTGCACATTCGATTCGTTCTTTGATACGTTCGCCGTGCACTCAGACGGATGGCTATCCAATATTTTCGACCAAAAGGACATTTCATTGTAACCAAGAAGTGTCATTAAGTATGCCCATTGGCACGTCAGCGTTGGACACATGTTTCCGATGTTCAGCATAAAATAATTCAAATCCGAGATCGGTAGTTTTTCCTCGTCCAATATATTGCGACCTTGTATCATCTGCATAGTAGCATTCGCAACTTTGCAGTGGCTGCCAGATTCAAACATGTGTATACATAATTGTAGAAAAAACGCAAACTGATGTACCAGATATTGGCCATCATCCACTGACTCCGAGAAGCCCACGAATGGATCAGCTGACTTTTGGTTGATCAAACCAAGGAGATTGTAGACCTTCGAACAAACTACACTGATCACCTTGAATATGAATCTTGCCAGTATCCTCTCTGGTGGCACTTCCAGTGATTGGCTACCCAGTACGTTCAGGGGATCAGCCGATCTACCGGATGAGTCCAAGAGTAGAAACGAATGCGGTAGGTCGATTATATAAACACTGAGGTCTGAAAGTCGAGCCAACATTGCCTCTTCCTTGGCACACGAGATCAACGCTAGGAGAACAACGTTGATCATTCCCATCCAACGTTTCAGTTCAACGATCGACGCGTCCAAAGACACAGGAGTGGAGAACAAAACTTTGAGAAGTGGATCAACGGGTCTGAAGACTGTAGGAGACACAGCTGCGAACAGTTTTACGAGGGCTATGTGTGCCCGTTCACACTCGATCCTGAGCTTTCCAGCTGCCAATATTGGAAGCACAGTGTCCATTGTTTGTCTGGACCACTTTCTCCATTTTTCTTCACCGTTACCATCACAGCTGAATCGAGATTCCGTCAGGCACAGTGCTAAAAGCTCGATCACCTGATAATAATCCACAAGGCGTAGCAGCATCGTTATCAATACCTCCTTCGTGGTTTCCAATTCTCTTTGTTCCATCGCGCTCGAGCTCGAATTACGCACGAGGAATATATCTTCGACCACGGGAGCGAGAGCAGGTATACAGTGAGTTAGAGCCGGCTGTCCACTGGCCATAAGACCGTCGCACAGTTGAATTATCTTAGGTATCCCTATTATCACTTTAGAATGATTTTTCTCGTATGACAGGTGCACCAGGAAGTTAAATATTTTTGGTAGAAGCTCTTCTGTCTGCTGTACATGACCCTCCTCTATGGATTCAAATTGCTTTAAGACGAATCCTATGAATATCTTGTCCGAATCCAGTAGGCAATAATTAATTCTTAATTGTACCAATTGGCTTAACAGCATCAATACTTGGCACTGTAGTGGAACGCTGTTTGTGACCGTGTATTGCTTCAAAGACTTTATTACCATCGGCTCAAAAAATGTTATGGAATTCACTACAGAAGCCTTTTGATCCGAAGAGCGCACTAAATTTTTAAACACCGATGAAAATTTCCAGTCGCCCTTTCTACGTAACAGTCCTACCCACCTGAAAGCCATGACGTAGTATATTATGAAACAATTGTGAATATAACGTTAATTGTTTTAAATTATAAATGTTGACTTACCCGGTATCTGGCTCATTTTCTCCTCTCCAATTATTTCCCATAGATTTTATAGTATCGGCCATTTGTCTGGCAGGATTTTGAAAACATTCGTTGTAAAATCCTTTTATGTCGTCCCTCAACAAGAACATCCTGTTTGTATTTTTCTGAATTTCCGATTCACTCCACTGCGCGCACACGTTCGTACTAAATAAACACTTTAATAACTGCTGCACACATTGAACAGTGGCAGTCGGTGACAAGAGAACAGTGACTTGTAGATAACACAGTATCTCTTGCTGCAGTTTGGCCATTTCATTAACAGATACAATTTCAAGGATTTGGGACAGAACCTCAAGAACTGCGTTTAACAAAGATAAATACATTTCACTAGCATCTGGATCAAGCGTAACCAAATAGTTTGAGTGTGCCGCTTTAAGATTATCGTACATTTTCATGTAATGTGGTATAGCAACAAAAGATCCCATAAGTTCCTTTCCAGACTTTAGGCTTCCAAGTTTATCTGATTTCTCTTTCGACTTCTGCTCAGGTACCATTTTCTTTTTTGGTGATAATGTTTGCGTGGACGACAGAGAAGGTAGCGCAGTCTTTGTACTTGGCTGTGTCATTGACATCTCATCAATGATGTGAACAAATATGTTTAGCACTCTGGTAACATGTATTAGCAACAGCTCAATGTGCTTATCCCTGAATGTACCCCACGACTTCACTGGATCATTGGGTTTGAAATTGCACAGAGATAATCCTGATGCAAGATTACCAGCAAGAAGAATCAAGTGTCTATGCGTGGATAAATCTAAGCTTATAGGTGATGACGAGAGTAGTGGTAGAGCCAAAGACAGTAGGCTACTTCCAACAGGAGATGATATCATATCATTCGTAAAACTACATTCTCCTGTATCTAGGCGGCTGCTGATCCTTCGAAATGATTTTTTTAATAACGTTTTTGGCATGATACAGTCCCAGCCTTTCACGTAAATGGTGGTAGAATAGGTTTCACTTAAATGAAAGAGCGCCTCGCAACAGCCGTATATTAAATACTTTGACGACTGCACTGTTAATATCTCTGTTAAGATATTTACGATTATTGATAATGAATATTCCGTGTTTGAGTAGTAATTTATTGCACTGTGATGGTTCAACGATGTAAAGGGCTTTATGGATGTGTTTATAAACATCTTCTGTCTGTCGTAAGTAGAAGATAATTCTATATTGCTGGACATTACTGCAGTTAAAAATTGTTCTGTATATTGTGTGGCTTTCCTTGTTACCGCATCCTCTTGTGGATGTTGAAAATTCAACAAAGGTATGCTCCTAGGTAGGTAATAATGCGTATGATATAAATGTTTTTTATTACAAAAAAAAAAAAAAAAGAGTATGAACTTACTTTACAATAGCTTCAGATGCTGCACGTCTGATTCTTTGATCCTTATCGCCTAACAATGTCAAAATAACAGTAATAAAGTGTTCTTGAAATTCTAATCCACCAGTTATATATTCAATAGTAATGTATGATATCTCGCTTAATAAATTAACCAGCTGAATTTTTACAAGGAAGTATGGATTTTTTACTAGCTGAGGTAAGGCGTATAACAATGTGATGCCGTGTGAATTATCAAGGGATTCCAGTAGCACTGGTAAACATAAATTCAATGCCATCAATGTCTGTCGACATGTTGTAGCTGAATCATCCGTCAAACCCTATATTGAAACAGAAGACAGTTAGATGTATGAATATATGTTTAATAAATTTCAACGATTAGAAATATACCTTCAAGAGCAAGCCAATCATATTTTCCAATGATACATTTGTATTTAATTTTTGAGCAGCAGCCTCATTTAAAAACTTTTGAAATGATCCACCATACTGAATAAATACCGATTTTAAGAAAGTACCAATCACTACTGATATATTTCCCCTGATTTGTGGATCTGGGTGATTGGCAAATAATAAAATGTCCGCAACCAATTGTTTATTTTCGCTGCAACTTGTGTCTTTGGCAACGGTCATTAGGAACAGATTCGGGCAAAATTTCAGAATGTAAGCAATGCAATTCAAGGCCAATGATTTAACGCTGACTCGAAAGGACTTGTCGGGCATTAAATGTCCAGCATTACCAGTTAAAAGGAAAGATGATACTAGGTAACGACAGCAATATTTTATCGGCATATCAGAATCTGTAAAACTTCCAATGTCTATATCTCGCAAAGAGAAATCCAATGAAAGTTTTTTGGGAGAAGTGACTGACGATGTAGCATCTTCAAAATAATCTACTTCTTTAGCTTGCTCACTCTGTAAGCTCAGGTATGACGACTTTTCAGACCTCGCTATTTCACTTCCAACGTCACTTCCTTCTTCAATACCATCACCTAAAATTTAACATTATTTAGCCTGTAATGTAATCTATACTTCCACGAACAATTACTAGTTTAAGGCTTTTTTACCATCAATTACGCCAATCTTGAGTTCACTATAATTTTCCAGTACCTTTCCTTTCATCTCAACTATATCACTAGGATCCTCACTCTGATTTTGTTGATTCGGAACTACTGATAATTCAGCTTCGGAATCTATAATCCACTTTTCTATTTGTGGTGTTATCTCTGGCATGTCTGGTTCAAGTAAATTCAAAGTGGATTCTGAATTTTGACTTAATGATAAAGGTGCTGCATTTTGATTTGACACTATCCTGCTTTGAGTTATACCCTGATTAGATAAAAGTGCAGATACCAGAACTTTTGGTGGTGACTTTAGAAGCTGAGTCAAAGTTTCTAATGCTGCATTTATCACGTTATGATCCGAATGCCATTTTGTATAATGTAAACACAATTCGTAAATTTGTAATGCAGTATCTAACTGCAGTGATTCATTTTCTTGATTTTCTGGTGTGTTGCATATACATGGTAAGATCACTTTCAAACAACCGAATATACCTATAATTATGGCTGAGCGATCCTCATCGTCATTTATGGGTAACATCATATCTGATAAAATAAAACATCATCAACAGATTATACAAGAAGTATTCCAACTGGCTTCCCTTACCTAAAAGATAATTTAATGCATAACATAAGAAAACCTGTGGTTTCCGACAATTTAAACATGTAGTCAAAATCATATTTGCGGCAGCTCTTCGAAATGCTGCCTGTGTGGATGATATATTTTCAAAGAACGCTTCTAACAATATCTGGAATAAAGATTGTGAATTTACTCACATGCAATTAAAAAATGATAACTAATGGAAATTACCTTAATATGATTGTCCGTCATAAAAGGTCCCAGCGCTTTCATGATTAACGGTAACGATTGAGAGAGTGTTTCAATTACAGCCTCTTCGGGCCGATGGGCGATGATTACAATACACGGTAACAGATTAGATACATAAGCCTTTCCCCTTGTAGGACGAATCATATGGCTTAAGATCCCAAACCTCCATAAAGCTGCTCTTAATGTCCTCGCATTACCATTTCTCTTTATCTCATTGTAAAGTTCTATCTGAACCTTGACAATGTTGCTGTTAGTTATCGCCTGCTGATGAAAGTAACATTAAAATAATACTGATGTACATGACTAGTCATCGTCATATTTAGTGCAACATAATTTAAATGTTCCAATGCACTATACTAATAATGTAATCTTACTCTTATAATTTTATTGAGACACTCATCGGCTATCATTCTCACGTCCGATTCTTCATCGTTGCACAGTGCCAATAATATTTCGATCGACAGACTGAGAACTTGCGGATACTTGGGTGTCAGCTTGACGGTTGGCGAACATACTCCCTCCGTTATTGTCATGCAACATGACAACTTGTCTTTCCTTTCGTTGAGAAATAAAATCATGTTATAGAGTCCGAGCAAAGATTTATCAAACAGAACTCAATTCCATATGTACCTTAAATTTAAATCTGACAATGCGGCGTTTGAATCTCGCATGGCCTTTAAACTTTCTATAGCTTTCAAAATATTGTTTACAGTTGCCATTGTTCAAAAATGTTTTTGAACGATTCTATTTCACTTTCTATTACATCGAGTATCGGAGAAATGACATATTGGCGATGTAGGCCGAATTAATGATAGACGTATCACGGGTGCAAAACTACATGCCGATTCGTAACATATTTGTTTGTCAATTAAACGTCAGCTTAAAGGCTACTCTCACTGTTATTAGTCATGTGTAAAACTGTCATACGCGAAATTAATCCAACGTTGTTTCAGTCAGAAAACATATTTCGCACTAAAGTATTAGACTTGTGTCGGGGAAACGGGTATAAGGAACGATTAATCGAGGAGCAAAATAATTTTTATCCTGCAGAAATCAAAGGTATCACCGAACGAATGCCTAATATTGCCCTTTCTATACCATGTGAAACGTCACAAAAAAAATGACAAATAGGCGGTCTTTTTAGAAAATTCTCCCTGAAAACCCAGCTTAATGTATTCCGATTTGTCAAGCGATCAACTTGTAACGGATTAATGACTATACGTAATGGCATTACTACTTTTGTTAATACCCACGAATACTCCTTTCTATGTAATTTTTTATTCTTAGCTGTTTAGATGGAAAATCAATTAATCGCAAAACCGGCGGATAAGCTCTCTTTTAAGTAGTAAATCGCATTGCCATCTAGTAGAAAGTATTATCGACGATGCTAATTTGAGGTGAGGTTCACTACAGTAGGTATAACGACAGTGAGCATTTAGTACACGATATTTAGAAATGTTACAATTATTATCACTGACCATGATAATCACGAATTTCCATTTGTATTTACAAGCATTATAATACAAATTTATTTTATTCGCTGTTTATCTTATGATTCTTCGTCTTGTATCTTTGGAAGTTACGCTCATTTGAGCGATCGAAAGTTGTAGGAGGAAACATAACAGATAGCGTTACAGTAGCGCGAATTTAATTGCACAGTGGAAAGTGCATCCGTGCCCACGATCTAAAGATTGTTCGCAGTTCACGTTTCTGCGTGAAATTTTGCAGAACGCAAATTATTAAAACGGAGCACCAACGTTTAGCGGCGATTGTTGCCGGACGTCACTTCGAATGTTAATAGGTGCGACCATAGGATATAACACGAAAACGGCAATCTGTCGTTAGTGGAGGCAACAAAATGCAGGAATCGCAAGTCACGCGCGTATCGTGGTCGTATATTCGGTAAGCTTTTGCTCACGACGCCAGACAACCAGTCTCGATCGTAATTAATCCTCTCAGAGATGCAGACGCGCTCACGAAAAGTTCTTCAACTTTGTACCGTGGATGGAACGTAGCACGTTGTAAAAGAAGCATCAATATTTGTAATATCTGGTTGCAGGCAATGTCGTCTGTAGATCCACGCTTGCATTCGATTAAAATTGCATATTATAACGTTGGACCTGTTTTTAAATATAAAAATTAATAGAAAATACCTCTTCCTGTTTTGATCTTAAAGATGATCAGTTTTGAGATATTAGGTAATTTAAAATTATCTACTTATCCATTGCGGATTTTATTCATTACTCTAATGTAATCAAGTGACATATGATATTTAGTATGAACTGTAACTCTTTAAACTAAAAGTTAGAAGTACAACATATATACTATTATAATAAATGCACAATGTACTATACGTGCTTGTTCCGGACAAATTTAATGCTGAAAGGATTAAACATATGTTTATATTTAAGATATGTTTCGTTAAATATAATAAAGTCTCTCACATTACCTCGCTTCGGATTTAATGTTACATAAATTTTTATATATCATGTATAACTTTATATCAGGCAAAAATCCGAGGTGGAATTAGAAGTGGAAGATGCTTGGCCTGAGCTGGGTCCAAGCATTCAAATTAATCGCCCTCGTAAGAATCAATATTTAGGAATTAACGACAGTGAAGCAAATGTTGGGGAAGATTGTATCGAATTGACTTTGGATCACATAGAGTATCCTAAACTTGGGGAAATAGTTAGTAAAAATAGAAATGCAATCTTATTAAAAAATATGCCACGTTTAGAGGATGTCGAAGGGAGCATAAATGTGGAGACAAGCTGTTCGCGGTCAGGAAGAAGGTTCCGAAGGCCAGAAAAAATATCTATCAATCTGCAGGAAGCTTTAAAGGCAAGTTCTGAATTATAAATGTGTTAACATTGAATAAGATTTATTGATATATAAATATTGCATTCCCTTTGTAGGAAAGCAGGTGCATAAAAAGGATAAACATTAAGCGGCCTATGAAGGTGAAGATGAACATTTGCAAGTCTGGTGCAGAGATTACCATTAACAAACTATCAGACAGAAGAAAGAAACTAAATGTCACAAAAATGATTTTCTGCACTTCAAAGGCAAGAGGTCTTACTCCATTAAAAAGGATAATTCTTTTGGAGCGCGATGCAAAAGCGCATATCAATATAGGCAAACGTGAATTGTTTGAATACCAGAAGATGGAGGCCAGTACACGGGATGTAAATTCCATTGATTTTGGCTCATTGAAAATTACCGCAGATCCACAAATTGACAGCGACTATGTGAGGCGTATGTCGGAATTAACATTTTACGGAACCGACTACAGAACGCTGAATGAGCAAAACATATTGGACAGTTTAGTTTTGCAAAAATCTGACATACTTGCTGGATTCAATAATTTGCATATTGGTAGAAAGATGCAAAGAAATAATATGATTGGCTTTGATAGAAATTGCGCTGAAGAAACAAAAAATGTTCTTGAGAACGAAATTTTACCGAGCACTGTTTCCTTACGAATAGATGATAACATCAAGCAAGAAGTAGTGGAATGGCCAGAGTTAAAACAACAGAATATGTTAAGATTTTCCAAAAATTTCAGAGAGTAAGTTAATATCAGTATACATTTATTTTGAGCATCAATCTGTTTCATTGTATCAACATCTGTCTAATTGTTCCAAACACTTTTGAAATGTATCATTATTATTATATAACTCGCCTCCATTCTTTTAATTTGCCAGGTAAAATACATTCCAGATATTGTACAAACATGTTAACATCAGAGTTAAATAAGTCATTAGAGAGATATTTAGCCGAAGTATCAAGGTTACAGAAAAAAATATATCAGAAGAATAGTATTAAGGCTAAGTATAAGCGTCGTTACTACACTGGATTAAAGGAAGTCAGAAAGCATGTTGAATTAAATAAAGTTAAATTTGTTATAATTGCGCCTGACCTAGAGAAGGTTGAACTGAAGGGTAAGCACAATTATTAAACTCTGATTTTTAAAACATATGTTTGTTCCCAAAACTACCTGTTTTACATACAGATCATTAAACAGCAAACAATATAGAGTGCACGTCATATTGGAATATTTGTGTATTTTAGGTGGACTGGATGATGAGGTGTATAAGTTGCTGGAGGTATGCAAAAAGAATAATGTTATATTTTGCTTTGGACTACGACGACGAAAACTTGGATATTATGTGCACGGAAATGGATTTGTGGCTACAGTTGGTATTGCAAATTACGGTGGTACAGAAGTAAGTGGCCAATACTTGTATATACAAATTTCCAATGTTACAAGTAACAAACTAAGTCGAGAATTTTGTTATCAATCAAGGAAATCTTCAAAGATGTTTTAATGGAATTAGTAGAAGCTAGAAACAAATTCAAAATATTGAATGGCAAAGCAGATGATGTAATTAATTTAAACAAATTGATGATCGACAATTATTTACTGTCAGAAAGAATAAATATCCTCATGAATCATTTAGCACCGATTAATCCACATGGTTGAAACCACGGTTCAATTGCACTCAAGCGGAAAAGCATGCTTGCTTTCCTGTACATATTGATGCGGCATATTACACACTGCTGTATCTTATAAGAATATGTATATTGTAAGCAAATAAAATGTAACGAGCAACATATAAGAGAAGAATATATTTTACCTCGTGTGCTGTAACGTATTTTTTATACTCTGAATATTAACTTTGTTTACTTAGATATAAAAAATAAATAAATATTCCTATAAAGTTTACAGACTGGTAGAACTCATTGCGAAAACTGAAAGCCTTTATCGTGATTATTTTTAAGAGAACACGATTATATACCGAGTAAAACTTTCATTTGTTTATATTTCCGGCTGAGGAAAAGCAAGGAAATCCATTGTATTTCAATTTTTAAGTCTTCGAAGAAGTCACGAATAAACCACCAGGTAACTGCTTTTTAGTTTCTCGAGGCAAGATCAGCTTGGTCGGTAAAACAGTTTCGTAGAATACACGTGCGTAACCTTGGGCCTTGCACATCTGGGGCACGTTCCAATTCAACTGAAGTATGAAAAAGAGGATGTTTGATTTGATACGCGTGTGTAACGAGCGTTGCAACGGCCGAAAACAAATTATGTTGCGTACTGTACGAAAGATCATCGGACTCCCATGCAACAGATCCGGGTTTAAATTTCACCAACATATTTAGACTCCTCTATGCTATATGACTACGATAGCATAGCGAGTTAGATGCTTTATCACGCAGAAAAAATGGGTATAAATTACATCGTATCATGATACCGTGTATTGCAAACCCGGCACTTTGAAACAAGGTCTTAAGCTAATCGACCTTAAGAATCAATGCTAAACTCGAAGAAACTAACAAACAAGTCTTGATCTTACTATTCACCTACGATATCTCCGGATTATTTCCTATACGACGTTTTATTTTTATATAAAATGTACAAAATATAAATAAATAAAAAATGTCATACAAATATTTATTTTCATACACTTTTCTTGCAACAAAAAGCCTAGCTTTAGTTAGCGGGTGCTCGGTTAAGCGAGTTTAGTAGGTGTTGTCCAAATTCAATTAACGAGAAACCCAAACGAATATTTGTACAGCGGATTTTCTCTATGTCCGTGCATTAATGTGTTACGTCGCGGATAACGTAAGACGGAGGCTTGATAACGAAATACGTGCCATCGAGACATGTCGGTGCAAGTGGTCGAACTAGAACTGCCGGCGCATCGAAGGTATGCGGCAGCAGGTGTTCGACGTGTTCCACAGCGAAATATTCACGTGCGAATATCGTAAACGCCGTAATAGCGCCGGACCGTTAATCGAGCTAACATTGAAGTTTCGATTACATTTACGGTGCACATACGTCGCGGCCTTGCCTGGATAGTTACGGATTTCAAATCGTTTTCTCGGTAAATTTCGAAATACATTTATTACTGAAAATTATAATTCTAACTCCGGTTTTAATCATTCGCGCTGGTTAATGAACATTGACGTTTCTACAAATTGATAACATTCGAATTACTCGGTAATAGAATTATCTGTAAATGTACAAATTAACGTGTACATTAAAGATAAAATATATCATATAGTTGCAGTGGTTGGTTTTTTGTCTTGGAATTGTTTCTGTAAAACACATTGTCTTCGTGGAAAAATCGGTGAGAGAATGAATTGCCAACGGAAATTTACTCAAAGCAAAAAGCATTTTTATCCCTATTATGTTTCGTCTTAAAATAACGATTATTCTAATCATATCGAACACATCGAACATTCCTCTCCGCGAGTCGCAATGAATCGATCATTTCTACAAAGAACGACGCACTGACTCTTGACACGATTCTTTCGCAAGCGTTAATTCACGTTGCTAATCATATTCACTGTAATTATCGTTCCTTCACGGCCAAAAGTGCAACTAGATCAGAAGGAGGCATCGCTTAAAATCGTATTCTTACCGTTGTTTTACTTTCAAGGTGGTTTCAAATTCAATAATTTACGGTTTATGACGAGCTTTAAAAAGTTCGACTTGTACGACATGGGAAACTTCAGATGCGATGTATAGACGTAGAACTCGGCTCTTCCTCGTGGAAATCCAATATTTTCATTACGCCACGGTAGCCTCCGATTCTGTATCATATGGAAGAATCTAAAGCAGATACGTGCAACTTGAAGCTTGATCTTGAAAATCCGACGTTTTATTCTCTATACTATAATACCCGGTTTCAACGCTTAAAACATTTATGTGGTTAATTTTCATTCCGCCTTCTTTTTTTGCCGTGTCTAACGATAATCTCATTAATGAAGTTGAATAAAATGTAACGAAAAGCTTTTCTACTGTATTAACAGCAGTTATGTGATCCGAGCAAATAGTGGTTTTAAGGCAATTTTCCAGGAACGGAATTTTATAACACGTACCAAGTTTTCGCTCATTTTTGCTCTTCAAATTCATCTGAATTTCAATAGTTTGAAGTCCTATTAAATATTGATTGTGCGCGATAGTTATTTAGACGTTCGGATTAATTATTAAACAACGATAGATTTTAGTCCAATCGTTGAAACTCGTATGCAGGATTGCAGGTAGATACCGTCAGTTCGACTCCTCAAGAAATACCGTAAGAATTTAAAATCAAATCCGAGCCAAGCCAGAGCGGGCACACTTTTTATGACGTCACCGGCCATATATTCATTAGTCCCGAGGTCCTTCTTTGTGAGACACATTCCAATGATCCATATGGTTCCCCATTACCATATATATGGCATTAATATTATCAAACATTGCCGCATTCTCGCGATACTGAAAATACATACCTGCAGAGCAATCTTCACAATAGAGAATGTAGTATATAAAATAAATACCAACCCACAAAAGGGAAGAAGTAAACGATAATCACAAAGACAAACTCCGAATCCTATTAATCGAAGAAAAAATGAGGACCATTCTCTCCCTTTAACAAGCTTCGGTACACTTTTATACGTCTCAAAACCAATATCACTAACAAGCATCGAATAATCTTTTAATTCCAACGCCACACTAATAACAACCAGATCCAACGAAGCGCTTACTAATACCCAACTTCCAAAAGTCCCTGGATGCTTCTCGACAAGTGTATCCCACGGGCAGCGAGGTTCGAGCCCGTAAACCCGTAGGAGGGTTTTTGGTTACCTAACACAATGCAGCCTTGCTGCGGGCCCTGCACCTGGGGCCCGCTTGGGCCGCACGAAAGGCACGGAACCGAGGCCTGGAATGGAGCTGGAACCGTGAGGCTGCGGGGGAAGCGGCCAGCGTGTGTTGATGCAAGTGCGGTGACTGTACGTGCTGACTGCCGGAGTCAGTCAGTCAGTCAGTCAGTCGGCTCGGCACCGGCCGCGACGCACGATCGGCCCCCTGTGCTTCCTCTTCTCAGCACTTGTGCGGGACATTTTACGCGTCTGCTCGACCGCCTATTTCTCGCCTCCTTCTCGTCCTCCCACGGGCGACGGAAGGATATTTCCGCACGTGTCAGTGACCACCAGCTGGATTAGCCGTGGCGAGCTCGTCCCGGGACACCAGCGGGACGCTCCTGGGGGACACGCTTCGAAGGTAAAGGGACTTCGGGAGGATCGCCCTGCCCTTATCGCGCCCTGGTTTTTAGGCGGATGCGAGGGATCTCGTAGCGCCGCCGGTACGTTCAGCGAGATAAACCGCGGCATCGGTGCAAATATTATTAGAGATTGCGGGTTTGCCGAGCGCTTGGGAATCTCGCCGGGGCCCCTTGGGATTTTCGAGAGAAATTCGGGAGTTTTTGCTTCGCGGACGGAGGGGAGGAGATGCGGACTCGCTCCGTTCCGTTAGGCGTCGACGATCGATGGAGCGATAACCGGTACCGCGGTGAGCCTGTAAAATCGGCGTTACCCTTTATTATACGCCGAGGCGAGTATCGCGATATTTCATGGGCCCGTGGATAAGGCGATGACATCATTTTGGGACACGGAGTTCGGTTCTTTTCACCGAGATTAACGAGGATTATCGCCGCGCTGGGAACTCCATCGTGGAGAACCGCCGATCGACGAAAAGGAATCATATTGGAGTAGTGGCTTGCGATTGAGCTGTGAGATCAAAGGCGTGGCTCTTAGATTTCGATGAAACCTCGTGTTTCCTGACAAATCTCTGGTTCGACGTGCAACTGGGGGGGGGGGGGGGCAAAAAATTTCAAAAACGGAATCGCACACGGCTGAA
>JBCFXI010000867.1:29277-98965 GCA_038496175.1 Ampulex compressa
CCCCCCCCCCCCCCCCCCCCCCCCCCCCCCGCCCCCCCCCCCCCCCAAAACTTTTCCCGAAACGTTACCCGGAATTAAGCCCTGTCAGTGCACGCCTCGTAATTAACTTGGGGCAACACTTTCGCGGGAATTTAACGACGTGTGTCACTTCCCTTTCCGTCCTCGTTAAAAGGCCGATGTAGTTCCTGTGTGGTGTGACATAAATGGCAAATAAGCTTGATAGACTTGAGCTCGAATTACCCATCGCCTCTGAATTCCTCCACGTAGCGCGTGTATAATGTGGCAGTGTACCGGTTTGAATGACTACGTCCGATGGTCAGTGTAAAATTAATTATCACGTTGAACGTTGCGGCGGATTTTTCAAGATTCTACACCGGCGCCGTGCGAATTATCGAGGTCTAGCGACGTCGAAATCATTTCAGTAACGAAGTTGGCAAATAACTGGATTGAAAGATCTCGCGTGGCTGATCGAGGAAATCTCTTAAGCAAACGCGTAAAGAATCTCGTTGCGTGACATCGAGTTTGCTCATCTCGTGATTTCAGTCTGTGCACCGACAATAATGACATAAACGAAGGAGAGGAATAATTTAATGAAAAATTCACTGTTTGAGATTTATTGATTTGGTTTGAGAGGTTATTGGTTATTATAATTGACTAGTTTTCAAATATACTGAAGAGATTTTTTTTTTCTATTATCGATTGTCCACGACCAATTTCTTATTTATGCGCCCTTTTTGCAATATTTAACGTAATAGTTTATTAAACTCGAGAAAGAAAAGAACCGGGAACGGAATGCGTGCATCGGGAAACAAAAATTCCAGGCCTCCGCCAAGTCACTCCAATTATCGTATAAAACACTTCATTGCTCCAATATACTCAACCAGAGAATCAGAGTGCTTTATCTCAGATTATTATACCCGTCACGAAAATCTTTTGTACACCGCAAAACCGGAGGAACGATCAAATGAAACTCTACCATCACGAAAACGTGGATTATTTTCTGCAGATTTTATCGCATCTATGTACGCGTATTTCTCTCACAACTCAGCCAAACGTCTACGAGCATAATTACGGCCACGCTTCTCGCAGATGTAGACCTATTACCCTATCCAATTTCATTGAAATCGACGAAGGGCCATAGCCCGAGGCTACCTACGTCGGTCCTCGGATGGTAGACTGCATACCTCGAAGTGGCCGCTTGACTGCTGCTCCCACGAGCACAATGTGATCGGCCTTGCCGCGTGTTAATGCTAGAGCTACCGAACTAGTCAAAACGATTGGTCACGCAGTTTCTAGAAAAACTGCATAACTTCTTAACAGTGCATTTTTTTCAGATTTTCCATGACTTTCTTACACTTTGTAGATTATCCCATCGATCTATTGATATATTTCCTGCTTCTTCTTGCATTAAATATATACCTAGTATATCTACATATGACCCATTTTGTTTAGAGTAGTACAAGTTCCATTTTGAAAACAAAAACGTATCGATGCTGGTTTTATTCGGATATGGATGACACACTCTTAAATATTTCGACGTACGGATAAATATACTTATATTACTTTAACAAAAGAGCACGGATCAAACATGTTCGAAAAGTGGTCGAAGGTTCTAGTGTTAATGAAATCCGTGGGACCGGTGGATGGGCGCAAGTCGTCAGGCACGCCGAACCGTTATCGGTCAGCCGTCCCCCGGATACCATTGCGTGCTCTCGTTGTCCCTTTTTCCTCCTCGAGCCCAACGAAAAGCCCGTGCGAGAAATTTGCGGCTCGGAGGCGTGAGTGGTGGGGAAAAAAAAAAAAACCGCGGTAACGTTATATCCGAAGATATTTTCAACCGACGGAATGACTTTTGCCCGGCGTGTTTGGTTTAATTAAATCCGGGGAAGAACTTAGGGAACCATTGCGCGCGCACGTTACCATTCGTTTTTATGGACCGTGCCGCTGACAGTGGCTTTCGAATACTGTAAATTTCAATATCCCCGAGGTTTGTCCCCCCGTCGTTTGCCCCCCTTGCACGCGTTTATACGCGTTTTATACGCCCTCGACGATGGGACTTCGTTAGGTACGCATGTAGACGTGTACATTTGCACACGTATACCGGCGTTTGAGAATCCCGAGGCGCCTGCTGAATTCTCGGAAAGATGTAAGATAATAATTCTGATCGTTGGAGTATTTCGAGGAATTGTGCCGTCTTTTTTTTTATACTCTAGACGACAGCCAATCGTGCATAATAAATGTGTACGATAATGTATTTGGAAACGTCAAAATCATTTAACTCCTTCGTTTTATATTGAGAGATTCTCTCTTAGAATATGCAAATTACGCACGATACACGGTTTATTGCATAATAGATTTCGGTTTTCGTGCTCGTTGTTTAACTCCGCGGTCTCGCACGTCTCAATTTTGACCAGGAAAATACGGGTGTTTTATCGTGTCTATGGAATTGCCCGTAATCGCCGGTTACCACGTGCATTCTCGTATCCTGGTCATGCGTTTATATTCGCTAGGCGACCATTCGGAGCCTCGGTGTATAATTTAGCTTAGCGGTTTATGATTTCGGTCGTTTTAATAAAGGCCAACGAAAGTCTGGGCACGTACTGATCGTGGCTAGCGCAACGTACTTTTTAGCACGCATTTACTGCCGCATTATTACGTGCATGTAATCGGGTGGCAACATTTCAATTCCTCGGGCAAATATTATTCGCGTTTGAGAACGCGACTAACTGATTTGAATCAGAGATCGCTGTTCGCGCGCGATTGAGGAAAGTGATTGGAAACCGTGAGTATAATCGTGGGAATGATTAAGCTCACGCCCTTTTATTATTGCAGTTGAAATTTTACGACGCACTATTATTTATTATTAAATTCAAAAAATATGTGTGGAGCTTAGAAATTTGTTACCTTTTCCTATATAACATAGTCTGTTTTTTTTTATCAAGTTCTTCAAAAGCGAACTTCCACGGTTATCAAATAAGGGATCTGGTTAGGTTAATGGTTATTTGCCAGAAAAATGGATTTGTACCGCTTTCAAAAAAGCCAGCATAAATCCGAAAGTAAGATACGCGAACGCGGTAAGGCGCGATAGCGTAATTCGTGCGCGACCAATTGGTAGGCCTCAATTGGAACGTAACAACTTATTCTAATCTGGCTTTTACACGCATGTAACCGATGTCGAAATGCACGTAGAATCGGCCGTAAGCGCGATACCGTGAAACAGGTGGGCCCGTTTCTTCTTTACCGTATAACCGCGAGAGTCAGTTTTGTTCCAGTTTCCAGCTCGATATCTCTGTTGTGGCACCAATTAGAGCTTCGCCGTGCTGGCTAGTCGTTCCTAATTGTAAGCGCAACAGCGGAAAAGCTGTATTCCGTCACACTCGTTTCTTACATTTTTTATTCGCATTCTCGTTCAGACACTCCTAGTAAATCTATCAATTTTAAATCTACGCAACGAATTTGAATCACGAGCGATTTTAACGATTAGAACGCGAAATTTATCCCGGTGCAAGTACTTTTGATACTTTATTGCACGTTTGTGAAGTACGAAATATATTTTAGGAGCATACTTCATTGTGAGTGGGCTATTCTGACTCCTTAATTCTGGTCGATGATAGGATGAGTGATTGTTTCGTAATACGAAAGAAAGTATCTGAAGTGTATCTTTTTAATTAAGGAATTTTCGAAAGCCACTGCAATTATCCATTATCTTTTTATCATTCTCTCTTTAATAACGAAACCGACTTATATTGTGCCGCGCGAAGTTACGATCGAAAGAATATGTCAGGTGTACCGTGAATTTCACGGAACACTTTGGCGAATTTATTCGATATTTATCGGACACGTAGGTGAGTATGACTCCATCGGCCATGAGTAGTCGATAGACCCATTAACGAGGCGCAATCGGTAAACGAATGAGTCAATGATTTTTCTTCGAGCAGCGCTGATCGATGGCAATGTAAAACGACGCGTAGGAATTTCATGACTGGCCAATGTAACTCATCTCGACGGAATTCTTGCGTTGCTTCTCTCTCTCTCTCTCTCTTTCCTTCTGTCTCTCCTCTGTCACTTTTCCCCCCTCCCCGCGATCCGCAATAAGGAATTCGCGGGACTACGTACGCAGGATGTGAAATCTCCTGTTACGTAGCCGCCTTCTGTAGGCAAAGAAAATCTTGAGTTTCTGCCCGTGAAATCCGATACGCCACAACCTCGAGGAGCTGCACCTAGCACCTTCCATTTCTGGCAAGTTATAATCACCATTTTCTTTCACCCTGCTCGCACCGACTCGACGCCCTGACGTACGCTTTGATCTTAAAGCGACGGGCACTAGGCAGGGACTATAACGAAATTTGTCCAAGGCGCAACGACGCCTGTACTCGCGTAATCTCGGGGCAATGCAATAACGATTTTTCCCGCCGTGCGTTCTTGCCTAACGATGAAAATAGACGAAAGATTGCAGGAGCGGTACGTAATCATTATAGAGGTCGCGAGCTTTCGGCGTCAAAGAAATGAGCGAGTGGACGCGCGGTGACGGAATCATTTTCGTAACGTCGAATCCACGAAGGTGCAGTCACGATTCCAGGTACGCTCGTGTTCCATAAAAGGAAACGCAGATAACGGATGCAAAAGTAAATCGCAATATTTACGTACTCGTTCATGTCAGCCGACGTTCGACGAACCAGCGTGTATGTCGTTGCTTGCTTGTGCGATAACTCGTTTCCTTCTTCTTCTTCTTCTTCTTCCCTCCCTTCTTTTTTTTTCCCCCCAACGATTGCCAAAGGTTAACAGACGAAGTATTACCCACAGAGCGAGGAGAATATAATCGGCTAACTCGCGCTCGCGGTGCCCTTGAAAAATTCTCGAGCGACGATTAAAATGCATCCGACGATATTCCAGTAGGAATGAGCTGTCTTCTGTCGATAATGAATACGTAATGTTGGACTGGACCGACGCTGGTGTCGTAATGGCCTTAACGAGGGAAGATACGATATAATTCTTGTCGGCGGAAGAGGAATTATGTAGAGGCGTATAGGGGCGACAAGACGATTCTCCGTAGTTTCTCAGTTTATTTCAGTTCTAAGCAGCTGCTCACGAGTCGAAGTTACGGGCGCATCGCTCGCTTTGTTCTTTGGAAAACGGCACGAGTCTTTTTCACAGATTTCATTCGCAAGAGCGATAATGCTTTTTATAATCTATTACAAATGCAATCCTAAATTTAAGCGTGTCTTTCTCTTTACATATAAATACAATTACACGCCAGATATTATTGTATTAATTGCACCGTATCGCGGAGTGTTAAAATAATTCGCTCGTGTAACTAAATGATTTATAAGGATCACTGTGCACAGCCGAAAAATCGGCTGGCAATTACCGCAGTGCTCACTGACCTTATTATATGCGTACGCTTAAGCAAAGCGATAATCAGTTACACGAATGACTGTGCAATGTGTTACAAGGTATTCCGCTGTAATTCCTGTACACAATGAAAAATCGGTGTGTAGTCGGCCGAGTGCCGTGTTATTTTCCGCTCCAGTTTTGCTCGTGGGACGATTTTGCGATCCTGGGAACCGCCTGCGCAATTATCCTCGGGTCACCATAAAGTCCGGAAAACGGCAGCATATCCGGTGAGCGATTAAATTAAGATGAGCGACGCAGTACGCCTTTAATTTCGCGGAGACTTTTCCTCGAACCATGCTGTCTCTCTCTATTCTCCCAATTGCTTGTTTAACCAATTAATGTATACACAGATCCCTGATTAACCGGCGCAATGTTTTGTATATTACACAAACGATGTACATTACACTGCTCCTCGAAGTCATTCGGGGACAAGTACGTAAGGGAACGTTTCGTTGGCGTTTAATGCCTTCAGCTTCGCCGGAAACGCTTTCCATAATTCTCGTCGTGCACCACTTTAAACGTCCAGGCTTCCTAGCACCGGACAATATCCTCGTTACTCGCCCTGGAACTATTGTCGGAGCACGTTTGAGGGATAAAATCTGTTGCGACATTAGGTAACTCGGTGTTTAATTTATTTCACAAGAAAAACCTCGATCCACCTCGTGCATCGATCGCGATAACACGACGCGTTGGTTCCCTGAGGAGTACATCGGTTATACCTTCGTACTTCACCTATCCTGTCCTTCAATCCAAGAGAGTAGGGAATATATAGAATAAAATGATAAAATAACCTAAGATAATAGCTAGAGAAGCAATGAGGGAGATACACCAGAATTTTCCTAACATAAACGCACTTCTTCTACGATGGCTTAAACGCAATAGTACTCTTCTTACTGCGTATTCCTTTCGATCGGTGCGGGGATAGAATAGAAATTAAAGTCACCGGCTTTAACCGTACTGCACGGATATCTCCCCGGGCACGCGTTACGCCCGTCGAAAACTTTCACGGTGGTATTGCGGCGATCCGAGATAAGGATGCTCATACTTGTGTTACATTTCAAGGATATCTCCCGATTTATCGTGCCGCCAACAGGAAGAGGAATTTCTAAACCGCCGCTGCGAGATCCTCGGCTCGCCGCTTTTCCGTAAGCGTCTCTTTCTATTATGATGCATAATCAGCGGAAGCGGCCCATATCTCTGGCCACAGAGGAGAAGGGGGGGGTTGAAAAGGATGAAGAAGAAGGAGGAAAAAATGGAGCGCGCGACTCGCGTCGCGGTCGCTGTTTGCATGCCGGTAGAAATTTTCTCCGGGCCGTTGTAATTGAGAAACGATCGACGCCCGAGGGGCGCCGCCTGATAAATCCCGTAGCTTTGCCGCTGATTGAGGAACAGCGAAAGCGTGTAAGCCTTAATTATCCCGCGTGCAGCATCGGTTTTCCTTCATCGAGAAAGAGAGAGGCGTATTGGAAAATGGGCACTGGGAACTGGTGTAGCGTATATACATCGTGGATATTTGTTACGATTATTCGGATGGAATTTGTTTTCTCGTTGCGCTCATTACCAAGACAGGATTATCGTTTGATGACGTCAAGCTTGGGGGGTGATAGTATTTTTTTTATCTCTTCGGTGTGAAGATTACTCGTTGGAGGAAATTCGCGCGTTGTACAATGATGATAAATACATATTTTGTGTAATACAAGTATTGTATAATTGTATACATTTTTTAGTTTATGATATTGTATCCGCTACTCATTCGACTTCCATAGATGTATAGATGTGATGTGAAATGGGTTAATAAGATCGTGAATGTAAATGGAGAGCGAGAAGATTCCTATAATATCGTCAGCCTTATTGTTAATTTGCTCGTACGCTGTAATTATGTTTAGGGACGTATGCGCGTATCTTTTTCGATCCTCGAACGGTTTTCATTTCCTTGCAGGTGTTGAACTCGTTTTAATGACTTGCAAAGCGGCTAACGCGGTTGTTGGGGGCTTAAGAACGATTGTGGACGAAGGTTTTATCGGTGAGCAGCCAGGATATTGGGAGAAAGTGTGATATATCACGGATACCTTGTACTAGTCGGTTTCAACCGACGTTGTATCGCATAACGAGGACATTAGCTGCTCTTAAAACCGCGAGGTTACACACGAGCTTCTCCATTTCGCGGTGTGTCACTTATTTATGAAGATAACTGCGAGAGCGAACGCGGACTCGAATGTTCTTCGTAAAATTCTTTCATTATTGTCAATGTGAAAGCGAGAAGAGGAACTTTATAGGAGGTATTTTTATTTAGTTCCTTAAACGTTCGATCTTCGAGAAGTTTGATCTTCGGAAGAAATCTGGAATAGGCTAGAGAAGCTTAAAATTACTTCTGACGTCAATATCACGCACGTACAAGGAAAGTGTATGCACGCTTTATGCACAGTATAAACAAATTAATTTATGATTGAAAAAACAAAATTCCTATGTTTGGCGTAGCTAGTGATACGGATGCAAAGGATTTCTCTTCGCCATACAGTGACTTTTTAACACGCTCAGTATTCAAAATCTGATACAGAGATTGCCAGAAAAAATCGACATATTCTTTTCTCATTTGCGATATAATTATAACACGCGCAAGCACGTCTTATTTCAATAAAGCAAGTTTTTACAATAGAAAACGATAGTATCGAAAAGGAGCACGTACGTTTTACCGAGTTTCTTCTGATTTATTATGTTCATCCTATCGACGAATCCAAGCGTGCAAAGCCGATCCTTACACGTAGAATTGTTGTTCGGTGTATTTCTAATTGGTGCGCAAAAAAAAATCAAGAGTTACCGGAGGGGCTTAAGCCTTTCGAGAAATCAGTCGCGTCCTTGTTCGATAGAGGCTAACGGCCAGCGGTGCGTCTTTCTTCCTCTCGCTTTCTCGACGATTAATGCGGTACGCATGTGCCACGAGTACTGGCGATTTATGACGCGAAGATAAGAGGACGATCGGTCGGAGGCGCTCGGCTGCAATAAGATTCCGTATCACTCGGAAGGAACGGCGCTGGAATTCCCCGTTCCTATTAGGAATTACGGAGACAAACCATTTCCACTTCCCCTCGTCCTTCAGCCAGGATGGATTACACGCTTTTCTACTCGTTGCTTCGTTAGTCGCCGAGCGGAATATTATTTAATCTGCCGCGAATCTACCAATTAAGAAGTGAAAAGCGCCGGCGGCGCAGGAAGAGGCACGATCCAGGGACGAGTTTCAGCCGGAAGCAAGTTGAAAAGTACCGCCTGCGCCGATATGCGCTTTTCTCTCCTAGACGCCTTCCTCGATTCTCTCTCGAAGGTGCCGTAACTCGATACCGCGCCGCTCGCCGTGCCTTTCGTGACGAAATCCACTCGCGATTTTGCATGGCTCTCGATGGAAATCCTCCCGGCAATGAATAATCGCGGGGAAATCGACGAGCAATGGGGTTTCTGGTATCTTCGTAAATTTACAGTATTTTTTCCCCCTTAAAACGTGTCTGTTATTTTGAACGATGCGATAGAAAGGTTTTTTTTATGGAAATTGTAGGATGTTATATAGGTGAATTGTGGGTGGATGTGAAGAGGAGAGTTTAAGATTAGTCTTGTTTTTTTTTTAATACAAGTATACGGTTTTTTTTAGTCTTTTAATGTATACGGTTTAATTTAGTCAAATTTAACGATATTTTTCTCAATGAAAGTCTCAGGGTATGGGTTAATCGTACTTCCATTTATTTGACGTTTTTTTTATATGTTAATCATTAAATAATTAAGTATCAGTATGAAATCGAATCTTATGTCGATGTATATAATTTTCTGATCTTTATAACACCGATCATTTATATTATTCACTAATATTCCTTATAAATATCGACTATCTATTTAAAGTCTTCAGCAGAAATATTTAGAAATACTGACATAACGAGCATCGGTCGCTTAATCGCACCAAAAGTGTCCAGCATCCGGGGCGAATTCTGAATGGACAACATACTTCGCATACGTACGGCCCATTTGTCAGTGGTATTCAGGACCAAAAGGGTTAATGTGTAAACTTCCGCGCATAACGACGGAACCTGTCGCGACGTTGATAGTCGTTGGTGCGCATAAGTACGAGAATGCAGCCAATGCATCACGAGAATGATGCACACGGGCGTATGTCCACGCATAATAGCCGCACGTCCAGTGCAAGGAAATGAGGAGGGAGTACGTCCAGTGACGGATTAAGCAATCGCCGATTTACAAACGTTTCGAGGCCCCTCGCTATTATTTTTTTTATATAATCAAAAGTGTACGTTTCGTTTAGATATTTAGATACTCCATACTTTCATTACTCATTTACATACTTTCTTCTTCAATTAGTATATACAAATATTTATTCTATCATAGTTTAAGATATTGAAAAAGTCTCAACCCAAGTTATACGGTTTTTATATATGTGAATACTAAAAAAAGGCCAGATGATTCGGAATCTACGTTAAATAATACGTCCTAAGTCAAATGAAGTGAGCACTCGGTGGCAAAAATGAATCAAAAAAAAAAGAAGACCACTGACTTATCCATTAGTTCACTCATCGAGGAGAAAGGTCCTACATTCTTTTTTGTGAATTGATAATCCTGATATTCGAAGGCCCCAAGCACGTGCGCCTGTGCGATAATCCGCTACTGGGGACATTTTATTCCTACGGTACGTATGAATGAGTCGGTACGACACGACATCCGGTCCGAAGAATGGATCGGTGGGAAGGAAACGTCCGTCTGGCGCGATGCATTTACTTTCCACGATCGGGGGCTATTTCAGGAGCGTGGGGTGTGCGCACGATACCAAAGATGCACGGGGAAAGTCGAAGAGTTCGTAAAGTTTAACCCTTTTAGTACCGAAAAGCCGTAATATCAACTCCACGGTGTTTCCCTCAAATAGCTTAAGTCGATATCTCGACTTTTCGTACGCAATTCTTGGCAGAGTGCTACTTTGCCTTCCCCGCTTTATTTAATTCCTTGCAAATGCTATTTGCTCAATATTTCCGCTATTCGGTATGTAATATAATTTTAAAACACTCGACAAACCCTTATTTTCCTCAAATAAAATTTGATATTACAACATAATACGACTGAAAAAGAATATCGTTTATACGAAAAAGAATCCACGTTTTATAAATTTGCATTGCAACGGATAAGCTCGAAAACGCGAAGTCGATTTATATACGCTTGTCGCCTAAAGTGTTTTTCGATGGTACGGAAAAAGTTTAAGATGGTAAAAGGTTTAAAGACTCGCTAAAAGCAAAAAGTGCTAAAGTGTACCGTGCAAGAAAAGTAGGAAGAAGCTTAGCTCGCGTATTTGCCGTCTATTTGGCTGACGCAAGGCGGACGATAACAGGATCGAGGATTGACGGGTGTGCTTAAGAGTGACGTTCTCATAAACCTGACGTTTTCATAAACCAGGAAAGGCTGCATTGCGATAGGAGGCACCCAACCCTTTGCGGATCAAGACATATTATCCGTTTCACGCCAGTCAATTCACGTCATGGTTCATATTCGAGTTATACCTCGAAATTCACGGTGAACAACCAAAAGGAGTTCCTCGGTTACTCATTGCAAACGATGATAAATCTACAGCGCAGCTCTATGCATATTTCAAATTTTTTAACCGCTTTATTTGAGTAAACCAGATATTCATAATGCTCGATATACGTATCATATTCATTGATACAAGTACAGTATATAATATAACGAATAATCGAACGCTATATTTCACGAATCTCGACGTGGAGGGTTAAACACGCATTTTTGATGTCCAGACATGAAAAAGTAGCCGCTAGTTCATTGGTTCGCGTGCACGATTGAATACGCGGTACTAATAAAGAAGAATATAATTTGGTCGATTCATTTGAGGATAACTCAAGCGTTTGAACTTAATATTAATTTTCCGCTCTGCCAGATCCAATTGTAATCCCCTTTACGCGCTATAAAGCAATTTGCCGCTGATTTATACTCGATTATGACTTTCATAGGAAAATGGAATGTGGACCCATTAACGGTTTTTCCGCGTACATTTGAATATCGAGCCGATTCGAATGCACCGACGTTTCCGTATTCCAGTATTAACGGTCGCCAGCACCGAGTCCGGGCACTTGCAAAGTTGCGTCGCGTAGAGATCGGCTGAATTAGTTGGACAAGGTGTCCTTCGCAATACGGTAAAACCGTTTGTTGCCTTTTTTTCTCCACCCCCCCCCCCCTGCGCCCCGACGTTTTTCTTCTGTGCGGCGCACGGTAACGGTATTCCGGTTTTGCGAGTGCAATTAGGCGAAACGGAGCATAAGCGCTTTGTACGCCGATCGGTATCCTGGTGGGATGCAGATTTATTAATCGTGCGCGATGAAAATCCGCCTCTACGCCTGCCTAGAAACGGTGCGCCTTCAAATTAGCACCATCTTTATTTTCATTAGCTTTTGAAAGTACTTGTTCCGGCGAGCATGGCTTTCGCGATTGGTCAGATTAATCGTGAAAGTAGCCTAATTGGTGGCGTTTTGATACATCTATGCCAATAAAGTGTGCTGGTATGCGGTGAAAATTTATGCGGGCTCTTTTCAGCGCGGTGTCACGAGATTATTGCGAGTATACAGTCTGGAAAGTGGCGAAAAAGTTTATCGCTCCGTGGATATTCCGCGGTTTCTTTTTCGCGATACGATTATCCAATATCGAACTTATGATCGTTTCTTCGGATATTCTCGCGAATGAGTCGTACCTGAAACTCTGTACAAGAGATATTTCAATGAGCATAATGAGAATGAACGGAAGCAATACCTCAAAAATAAATAGTACATGTCGGAACACATTGCCATTAGTTTTTCATTTGGATACTTGATGAATGAATATCATAATTTCATAGCTTCGTTATCGATGTGTGTAACGAGAACATCGATACTAATAATACTCGATAGGTACACTCGATTCCAGAAGCAGTTTTTTATGTTAAGCTGCGAATTACATCACGCAGAACTTTCAAGCACTTACATCAGAAGCTAGAATGTAGTTGGCTTAGTTTCATTGGTTTATTTGTCAGTTTGGTTATAAAGTCTGTTAAATTGCACAACGGTATTTTCGATACAGCTCGCATAGAGGCGAATTGACTTTTACCACTAAAATCGTATTTTATCGTAACATCGACGCACGTTCGTAACTGCTCAGATCGCATCAGTTTTTGAGGTGACGAAACCTCCGTTTAATCGTCGTTCTTTGTGAGTCAGCCGAGCTACCGAAGCGTGGAGCATCCGATCTTTCGCAAGAGCATAACGCATCTTCTTACGAAGAACGGGAGTATGATTTATGCGTTAAACGACATACTCGAATTTCGCGAAACCTTGCAAAATTTCGCCTTATGCAACAAGCATGCTTTCCATTCTCTTTATTTTATAATACATTCTACTGATTATGTGTATCGACTTTTAGAAGTTTCATAATCATACAAATCTAATATCCATACTAATATCATCCGTGTACCATATACCAAGAATGATTTAAAACAAAGAAAGATACCGGCCAGAGTACTATATCACAAATTTTCTCTTTATTACGGAGAACACTTCTAAAAGTACTACAATCGACGACTTACTAAAATTCCCAAGTGTTAGTACAAAGATCTATTTTTTACTCGACGACTTATTCGAGCTTTCAAAAAATAAGCGTTCTCTCAACGTTGCAAAAGTCACGCGTAAAGCGGGGGTGCGTCTTTGCCCTGTTCCACGTATTTCGTACTTTATGGTCGTTTCCGTTTTAAGGCAGAGCCCTTGGCGGCACTGAAAATATACTCTCCAGACTGTTACTGCAGGCGATTCACGATGAGAGCAGCGTGCATGGATAAGACGGCGCAAGCCTAAATTTAGAGAGGCGATTCCTCTTTCGTATCCATCAAGAGCGATTTGAGAGGCTTAACATGCTCCAGACTGGGCCGCCCCAATGCAGTCACGCCCGAAATAACTTTTCTGTCGGTGAATGCACGACGAATAAGATTAATGGAGCCGCTGTTAAGGGAGTACGATGACTTCTTTCTCGGTTTGTTGATAGTGGGAATCACGCGTCTGGCGGGTAACGTTGGAATCGTGCTCGCAGCTTTTCGAAAACATTTCCTGGCCGCCGCAGACCAGGTTTTCTCACACACGCGAGTTCCTTATCTTCGCACTTTGCGATTAAAGTAGAGTTTACAGAACGATCTTTACGGCCTTGTTCCTCGTAATTGTTTCTGGTGAATGATTATGTGTCCACTTCCTTCTAACGGCTGCATACGATTAGGTATGAGATGGTTGTCATCGATGTAGCAGGAAAATCTCCGATCACTTCTCACAGAAGTTTTTATCAACCATTTTTTCATATGAAATCGTTTTATAGTAGGTGTCACAGAAGGAACATGTTTCTCGAATTTTATTTTTTTAGACCAGAGGTTTGTTAGTCAGAACATTTGTTACATATTCCTTATTTTTTCTATTCGGTTCATACAATCATGAGAGATATTTTTAAAGCTGGTGATCTCATAATTGCCACGAAATACATTTTACTATTGTGCTATATATTAATTGGTACATATCATTTTCGTTGGGTACATCGTAAAATTAACCATAGATATCGAAGATGTCGAAGATGTTTTCTTCCAAGATCTTCCTCACGCTCCATCGGCTAGTCTCCTTAGCTGATTCTTAAGGTTAAAATGTCAGCGGCTCAAAGGTCACACCGATCGACCGACATTTCACTCGGGGCATTGTCTTGCACCGCTAATCAGAAACCGTGCGGTAGTCATGCCAGGAAAGTGTCTATGCGCCGACTACTAACTTTCAAGGCGGACCTCGAAGCTGTATGGATATACAGTTTCGTTTCTACGGTATTCCAGAAACACAACGTCCGTATTCTATGTAAACCGTTTCTTCTTTCCTGCGACGTATTCCGCATTCCACGGCGATATGTCTACTTAATGGCACAAGGAGAAACGCAGGATTTCGCCTCTGCTCTTTCATAAGAATCCAACGCTTGCATCCTATTTAAACATGCTTTATCTTCGAGGCTGTCTCGCAAAAACGCAATTCCAGCAGTCCGTTCAACACGCTTTATCTCTTTTCAAGGATACTCAGAATTTTTCTAGCAAAATGTCTATTCGTCGTGGCTCTCGAACGGAGGAAGTCACCGAGTCCGCCATGCGGCCGCGCACGTTTCGATAACGCTCGACATTAATGCGTCTTTGGTATCCATCGACATCGATGCCAGGCGCCATGATCGATTGTCGATACACCCGAAATTCTTTGATAAAAACTTTAAAAAACCACTCCACGAGAGAGACCCGGGTTCGAATCCCGCCCATCACCTCAGGTTTCTCCATGTGATATGTATAATGTATCTCTGGTGGTTCGCAAGCCACCTTAATTATTTGCGACACGGTGGGACTAAAAATATCCCGCCATCTTGATGCACGGCAATGCATGGCGGGACATTTTTAAACTCACCTCGAAGTATCGCGATATACTCCTACATTGCAAATGGCGGGACTATTCGAGTCCCAACCAATAAGGAAAAATCGAATTAGGTTATTATTAATACTTAATCCTTTATTAATAAAGATATAGCAACTTCGTTTAATTTGAAAGGTAATAAAATTTCTGTGTAACGTATTTTATTTTTTAAAATCCCGTGCTCTAAAGAGTTAAACAGTAGGTCCTAGGCTAAATGACCTCAGCAGTCGGCGCCGCAAATTAATCGGAAGAAAAAAATTGGAAAAATTTCCACCGCGAAGCAGTTTTCCTTTCGCGACCTCCCATGGAATCGATGGCGCGAGGCTCTCACGTGACTGCTTTACGTGCAACGACACTCCACGCCCGTGTCAAATGGTACGGCACCGGCTTTATGAGTTGAGGAGAAAGGCCGTACCCGCGATCTTTGCACGCAACGCCGTTAAATCATTCTACGGCGAATTCCTCGCGTACTCCGGCCTTTCTACCGACTAGAGGGCTTCTTTTCGTACGCGACGGAGTTACGATATTTTGCTTGGAAGAAATCCAACGTGGCCTTAAGGCCGCGCGTCGCGTGTACTTTATTCGTTATTACTTCTTTATGTACTTATGCCGCAATAAAGAGTGCTGTTATTATTGTAACCGAGGTGCTAAATTGATCAGCCTGAATGTACATTCCTTTTTTTGTTTCGTGATCGTGCCGTGGGTCTGAAGGAAAGCAATGCTCGTTTAAAATATGTTTGCTCCATACTTAACGGTTGATCTGGAAGAACTCAGTGCAGCTCTGGTAAGTAATTGTGCTGGATGATCTTTGATTGTAAGATACTGTATGCTTCTTGACAAGAGACCTGTTATCTTAGAACCGTATATGGAGATTGAGATATTGAAAAAAAATTAAGGGTAAAAAAGCTGTAAAGTCGCTGGTATTTAGAACTTTGTTTCCACAATGTTAAATGTGAATAAATGAGTACTGCTGGAACAGAGTGTTTGGAAGATTTACGAAGTACGACAAGAATCTAAAAGTCAGGTCGGCACGTCATCGATAACGGTTATGGAAATCTCGAATATACTATAAAGCTAACGAGTCGAGCAATCTCGATCGCACGCGAAAATCGAGTGGCGGAAGAATAATTGCACTCGTTGAACATCGTCGGTAATTTCACGGAACTATCGTAATCACAATCATGCGCAAATGAGACAGTAGCCACTATATTCGTAATAGAACCACTTCTTTCAACCCTTTCGAGCCGCCTTGTCTATAATTTAAGTAAATTACTTTTGTTTACTTTACACGCCTTGCGAGTCATTGCATAAACACCTATATTAGCCTGAATATGTCTCAATAGCGTTTTAACGCCTCGAGTTTTATCGACGTGAAGATATCTAAACCGCTAATTATCTTTTATGGTCAATTATACTTTGCGCGTAATTAAAAGAATATACTTATTTGAAAATAATTGTATTATAAAATTATAAATTTGTGATGTATAATTAAATCGTAAAGTAAGTAAGCAGTATGCGTGTAAAGTGCTTTTTGAATTTCCTTCCTTTTAAAAAGTATGCTGGCTCTCCACCAATAACAGCATTGGTCTTATATTTTTACACGTACGCCGAAAACCAATCAAATTCGAGAACTCGAACCTGACACCGCGACTCGTAATAATCGCCTTAATTCAAACCACGAGTTTTGCGATTATCCTCTATGACATAAAAATTGCTAAAGAGTCTATTCGTTAAATGCAATAATGGGTTAAGAAGAAATAAGTTCGTTCAATTTCTCGAGATCATCTAAGCTGCTTCCTCGTGTTCAGATAAATAGCCAGTGGGTGCTCATTGGCGTAGGCATGCGCGAACCGTCGGTCGGAAAAAGGGAAAAGCCTTACGAGTTGGAAAAAGGAGATCGAGGGAAGGCCCGACGAGGAGGAAAAGTCGAGATGCGGCCGGTGGGAAAGCGGGTGAAAGCAGTTTTTCTCTGCTGAGCCTTAGGCCGCCTCCTTCGCGGCGATTGATGCCCAAGAAGATAACGGGCGGACACGCGAGCAAATAATCATCTTCGTGGAGAATTAACGGCGGCACGCCTCTTCAAAGATTACCCGCCACTGCCAATGCCGTGGCTAGAAAAGTGGGACCTTGCCTTTGGACGTGGACTTTCGCTTATTACCGGATTGCATTCGCGCGGTCTCGCCTCTTTTCCTTTTTTCTTTCCCGCAATTAAGGCGCGAGCACCGGCCAAGCTGCTGTTAGGTGGAGAACTGCAGTCGAGATACGAGAGGCGCCGAATTAGCCCTGGGAAAATGTCGCGTGGCTTTTGGATCTCGCTTATAAGCAACGCCAGTTCGTGAATAATTCGGAGATATTTTTCAAGGGTGCTTCACAGCAGCAAAACGATAAAAAAATTCTCATCGATATACGACTCGATCGATTTTCCTTCAGCGTCATGGAGCATGCGATTTTCAATGGAATTTATCCGCTTACTTTCGTAAGAAATGTCTTAAATGACCTTTTCGCGTCTGAGTACGAGCATGCAAATTCAGGGGGGAGGAGGAAAGCTTGAAAGAGCGGTGTCTTACGGGCACGTTCCTTACGCACGGTGGCCTAAGGATCTTGATAACGGTACTCCATTTCTCGAATGTCTATCGGGCGAATCTAGGAGCAAACAGTCGCTGCATTAATATGTAATTTTCCGGCAACCCCGTTTTCTACCGGATTCCAGGTACTCTGGATCGATTCAACTTCCAACATTGTTTCTTTTCAACTCGAAGAAACGAAGGCAACGCGCTTTGGAGAACTGCGCGAGTGGCATTTATTAATCCCCCCGACTACCTGTTACGCCTCGTTACTTGGGACACACGATGCCTCGCTTATCGATGAGTAAATTAAACTTTACGGCACTTGCTCAATTTGCGTTTGTCAATTCATAACGCGTAATTTGTTATTAATCCGGACAGTAATTTACGGTACGGTTTAAAAGAGGCGTTTAACGTCGCTGCTCCGTTTAAACGCTCGTCAGTATCCGATACTGATATATTCGCGTCAGGAACACGCGCTTTGAACAAGCAACTCGCTTGCTTTACAATCGGCCGTTGCGAGCTACGACTTTCATCGATCGTACAATGGCCCGGTGCTCTTTAACTTTTCAAAATTGGCCTTCGATACCTCCACCATCTTCCTCGATTCCTCAATTGGTGGCGACGAACAATCGACGTTTATTGACGCAACTTTCGAAAAGATCGATACCACCTCGTTATATAGGACGCGCCATTCGTCAGGCGTACGCGCATTGTACAAATATCATTGACTCGTCGAATAACTCTTCGTATCGTTAAAACGGATTTAATACGCGTATGCTTTTCATAGTTGACCGATGGTAAAGAAAATCTAGATCGAGAGCTAGGCTTGCAGCTGTTGCTGCGAAATACTTCTCACTGGTCCTCGATTAACGGAACTAGTATCTGTTTTATTCTCATTGTTCCTCAAAGAAATACAATGCGCGTACCAGTGGTCAGGTTTTATTACTGAATAATCCCTGCTTGTACGAACTCTCGTCCTTCTTCTCACTTCCTCAGTATTTATCAAGCGCGCGAGCGTATATCTCTCCTTATAAACCGCGCCATCATCTTTCCCTCGAATCGTCCCTCCCTCCGGAGACTCAAATTATTCGTTAATAATTAAAAGCAAAAAAAAGAAAAGAAACGGACAGTCATTTATACAGCCCCAATATCGCGTCCTCAGAAGCACCGCCTCGTGTCCCTTTGTCCCATTTTCCGCGGCCTTCGGGGACTTCCCGTTTAAATCAATTTACGAGACGCGTTTCGCGTCAATTAGAAACGTATTATCCCCTGAGGGCTTGCGAGAGGATAAAATATCCGCTGGAAAAACTCCCGCGGCGACGATTCGAAAAACCGCCCCCTGTCCAACTCCCGAAAGTTGTCCCAGGGTTATATCGAGGCGAATGGAGCGCTTCGCGTTGGTTTATGCACGCTCCTGCCAGCGCGTTTCTTCGGCGGTGAACGTGCTGGCACGTAGCGGAACTTTGCCCCGTACGTGGTCCCCCGTACACCGAGGCACCTTAAACCGAATGTCTACCGCGGGTACATGGCCCGTCCTGCCGTGTACTCGCGGTACATCAGGGCCGTGACTAGGATTTCGCGTCGCCAGATTAGATCCCCACGGTGTTATTTCGAAATAATACTCCGACACCAGAGATCTTGCTTGCTCCTTTTGGTTTTTGAAGGAGAAGTTTCCAATTCCAGTTGCGTCCACGGATAATTGGAGCTTGTATTTATGTACCATTCGTATGGTTCCCGTGGTGATTCTTAGTAGTTCCAGGTTTTTTTTATCTCGAAAGAAATACTTTTATTAACTAGAAGACTAGGATTCTCTACTGGACTTAGAATTTTGGATAGTCTCAGTGTTATTTTAATCGGTGCGTTTTTATATTTAACCTAGAGCGCTAAATCAATATATATATATATATATATATATATTTTTAAAAATATATAAAAATGTAATTAATAAATTAATGGTTCTTCTTGGAAGTCGGTACGATCGATTAGATTCCTCAAAGGTCTCTCGCTTTCCGTGTACTTCTCGATCTGAAGTCCAGTTATGGAAAGCATCCTGCAGGACGTAGGGTCAAGGCGAAATTAAGGATGAGGAAATGAAAAAATGTGCAGCGCGGTGGTAGGTACGAGAATCTCTTCTGTCGGCTTCATTTCAGGATCCCCTTTGACCTGAGCCTGTCGCCACTGCACCTGTTGCACCTGCGTAGCTACGGCTCTGTACGCGACACATGTTCGCCGATGTGTACGCGTAGACGGTGTCCCTGGTTCCCTCGATGGGACGAGGAACTTTATGGTACATCGGTATGCCCGAACGTCATATGCGGCGGGGGCGAATAACGCCGCGATATTCGCGCCGTGAACTTCATACGGAAAGTCCCATTGTTCCAGAGCACTCACTTCGGCGCCGCGATAAACACTTCCAGGAATTCCGCGTCTCCCCCCTGAAGAATGTCGCCATGTTAAACTTTATTCGTTTATTCATCCGCGCGGAATGGCCCTGCGGTTTTGGTAGGCGATGCCGTGGCCGCGCCGCGGACGAAAAGTTTGCTCTCGTGGAAACGATTTAGAAGAGATGTATAGATAGATATACAAGGAAAGTGTATTAATAAAGGCGCATGGTCGAACGATTATACGATAAGTTAGGAGTTTAATTTGGAATTCGACTCGCTATAACTTCGTTTATGAATCAATTTCGATCGATTTGAATGAATTCATAGTGAGTTTTCATGTTAATATTTAGATTTATTTCGATGAGATTCCATGAGATTCGACTTGAGGAAGAATCCAAACGTGAGACGAACGTGACGTTGGGAAAGTAAACTCGGTTGAACTTGGCGCGTGAAATCGTTGGACTTGGACCCGCGGTTTGGAGTGTTCCTCTTCCGCCGTGCCTCGCGAAAGCAGTTTCGATCGTAAAATATAATTGGCGTGTGGGAATGCGCGACAGAGAAATTTCGCTTAAGTTATGATCTCGTGACTGAAGCTAGGTTGTAAAAGCGTCTAACATTGGCTCTTGGTAAATGATGATCGGAGTGAGATGATACGGATTGGCAACGCGATGAGACGTTGTAAATTACGATAAACGAAAGTTTCGAACGAATCCTCTGCCGTATCGTCTGACTTTTCTCGAACCTGCATTTGCATACGTTCTCGATGAACGTGTAATTATTCCTGACGAATGTAGAAACGTAGGAATACATTTAGATTCGTTCTGAGATTCGCTGAATCGTTGGCCAAAATATCGTTCCTTTAATTCTGCATCGATGCGATATCATTCGACACATTCGAGTGCGCGAAAAGCTCGCGCGATATATTCGATAACACGCGTACTTGTTTCCCCGCCTCTCTTTTATTGATCATTGTTAAGGGAGATACGATATTGGCGCTTTACCTCGGTATGACGATCGTCTCCTTTCGCGCGTCGTTTATTTTTTTAATTCTCAATCTTGCGCCATCGAAGAGATCACAGATAAAACAGACTCTAAGGCTAATTGCCCGTGGTAATTGAGTCTAAAAATAAAGCGGACGAACAAAGTAATTACGATTACAGTATTTCAAAATAACACTATGATGTCAGAGATCTTGCGTATACGTTTTGACTTTTTCAAGGACGAATCTAATTTCTGCTGTATTTACGATTAGTTGGACCGTACGTATTCGTGTAATTGATAAACAAGAAAATGCGTTTCGTTAAAGTAATGACAAAAATATGCAAAAGTCTCATCAGAGATATTACCCTGTGTTTTGACACGAATTTATAAATAGTACAGCCACTCTGTTTCCGATTTGTATTCCAGTATTTATATTTAAATCCAGACTGCCAAAGCTGATGTAAATTTTCAAACGCTGTTACATAATTTTCGCAGGGCTCTTTCGCTGGAGTTCTGTTAAAAGCTCCTCTTTGTTCTTCAAAAAGAGACATTGTTCTCGAAATATGGTCAGTAGGACTTTTCTTTTTTCTTTTTCCTTCAGAACACAGATACCCTGGGCCTTGCCCGCAGCTTTAGCACCTTCATCGCTGAAATAAAGGGTAATTTAAAATCCTTGTCATCTTCGTGGCAGGGCGAGATGTATATTTCTCCAAGTACATTCTCGTCCCTCGAGCAAAGCAGCGGCTCGGTTCCTCAGTGTGAATAAAGTGATTCCGGAAACGTTGCAATTCCGAATGGAGCTGTCGATCCGCTAAACGAGTTCCCAGACCGGTACGGACCAATTTGGGCAGGCCCGCTTCGTCTAGACACGGCTGAAAAACCAGACTCGGTTACTATGTCATAGTTTCTAGGATTGGAACTCTCTCCCTGTGCTTTATAAACATAATTTCTCCGGTGCTCCATTTTAAACATGTCCGCAAATTTCTAGTGTTTTTAGCTGCTTTCTCGAGGATGGAGACAAGTCGTTTTATCGGAATTTCAGAATACACGTTTCGAGAGAGGAGCTGCGCGTGTACATCTGTATGCCCCGGAAAATCACTGGAAAGCTCCTCGCGTCCGTGCCTTGGTATTATTTAATTCCAGAGATTTCGTAATCCAGCGCGGGGCGAATTATTTTTCGCCACTCCGGGCGGCGTCGCGCACTATACGTTCATTTTAATATTTCAATATTCAATTCATGTAAATCAGGTTAAAGCATGACGAAATTGCAGATATTGAGCGTATTATCCATACCTCCGCGCGACTGTTACACTATTATATATTATACGCTGCTATAATTCATTCATCGTGCACAATTTTTTATTTTCCTTTAAGAGAAAAGATAATCTCATATCAAATGTATACAATTTTCAAGAATCGTTGAGCATCGGTTATTAATAAAATAATGTTATGACCCATTCGATCCAAGTTGGCCGAGTCGTTGTAGCAAGTGTCGAATACCGAATGAGATAATTCGATCGAGCATCATCTGACAGTCGGTCCAAAGAAGTCTTACTCGTCTCGACGCACGAAAAACTAGGCTCGTCCACTGTCTCGGGGTTTATAGCGACGTCGAAACTCTCTCCAACCTCTATACGAGCGATTCCTGGTTCCGGCGTCGCAGCCGCGGCAATGGGTACAAGGTCTCCGGACCTGGTTTCCTTTTTTCTCTCTCCCACCGCATCGCCCAGTCGTTCTTCCCGGCCCTGAAACACCTCGACCCGTTCTGGGACGACCTAACGAGGCGCGATACAATTAATGCGGAGCCCTACTTCGCGACCGATGCACCCAACAACAGTTTTTCCTTTCCTCGGTGCGTTTAATTACCTCTTAGAAGAAACAGCAGGTCTAACGAGGCCGTTCTCGATTCCCCGCCTCGCCTCGAAGGAACGCGCTTCCAATGTCCCTGGCTTTTCACGAATTTCCCCGCTTTCGGCCATGGCGAAATTAATCCTCTTCGCGCGATGCCAGAATCGCGGCTGACTCGTTTTAACGCCGGAACCGTGGACCACTTTCTAGACGTATTTGGTTATCGTAGTCTTTGGGGGACATGGCAAGTTTTCTGAGAAATTGGTGATCGATAGGTTTGAGTGGTTTGTGTGTTAAGAGCGATGGGGGAGATGGTCGAGGTTTTTAAGTTGGTCGAAAAGTGAGAACTGTTTTATTTCGAATATCGACTTTGTTTGCTGTTCTGCTTTTTATTAAGGATCATCATCCAGAAGTCGGGCGATTGGTCGGTTTTTATACGAGTCTTGTGCAGAATTTGGCCAAAACTTTGGCCAAAATTGGGGAATTAGTAATGTGCTGTACATCGATGAGAATTTTCGGTTGTGACGTTCGACACTGTGTTGTTATAATAGAGTAGCGAGGAACTTGAGCTCGTGGATATACTAGTGGAATATCGATGCGAGTTAAAAATAACCCTGGCACGGAACTCTGAACTTTCGTAATCGAAGGGATAATTGACATTCGATATTTTCGCCTCGTGCACGCATCTCGTGGCTTTTTATCGCCTCACCTCGAGCAACGACCGAACCCACCGGAACGATCGACAGTCGTTTATCGCGATACTGGGATGCATCGCGTTGCGTCATACACGTCCGTGTCTTTGTTGGCCTAATCGAGGCTTCGTTCGAGGTGTATCAGGGGATTTGTCTATTCAATCTTCTTCGTAGATCGTTATGATCGCGTAATGTGCTGTTTAACCTACCTAGTACGCTTATTCTCGACACTTTGAGATTAGTTTTCTACACTGGATTTAAATTTTTTCGTCCATCGATCTCAAAAATATATATTTTCTTGAACACCTTACTCAAAGGTTCGAACTTTCGGTCTCTAAAGTATTGTGGAAAAAGCAGGTACATGTTTTTACGATTAACCATATAATAATTTAACTCGTATTCAACAAAGAAGATCCAGTGAAGATCCTTATCAGGGCTCGTATTCACTCCTAAATCGATTAGTAAACCAATTGATCTCATATCTTTTTTGATTAACTCCTCACTTTCACACTCGATGCGGAGATTTTAGAAGATAGAAAGACAGGGTATATTTTTGAAACGACAAGGACGGATGAATCCGCACACAGCGAGTCGGCGGGGCCGAGAATTGCCAACGGTCAGGCCTTTGCGGAATGCACGACTGAATCGCCTTGAAAGTTCGTGCGAGAAAGGTTACAGACGTTTCACGCGCGAAAAGAATCGGGACGCCGTTAGTGTTGGTCAGGATGTAAAATAACCTTTTGGCTTGCCAACCTGTCCTTTCTTCTTCCACCTTCATCCAGTGGAAATCCACAACGACGATAAGAGCCTTTTCCACTCTTACTTCCTCAACATTAATTCCAGGGAAAAAGCGATGTGGTTGCGTGCGGAAAAAAAATTCAAGCACGACGTAACAGGAACGATTTTTAATGGGAGCCAAAGGCCCGCTTAATTTGAATTTCGCAAGGGAACATTTCGCGACATCGTCGTCCTGTACACGGCCGTGCCATTGCGCTTGGAACAAAGCCTCATCTTGGATACATGAAAACCATTTCCCATTTTTTAACCCCCGTCCTTTCGCACGATTCGCAACACGTAGACGCCTTTCGCGCGATACGTTTCGCACGCGGTGTCACCTCATACCTATGTGCGCCTCATGCGAGCTGCCAAAGAGGTCAATGCCTCCCTCTCTCTTTCTCCCTTTATTCCATTGGCACACGCGGACCTTTCGTGCTTCTGCGCACATCGAAAAACGCGATGCAAAGGTCCGGCTAATGATCCGAAAGGTCGGAGTCTCGTTCGAGAGGAAAGGGGAAAAGGGCGAGAAAATAGCCAAGCTTGACCGGAGCGCAAGATATAGAAACCGGAAATGTGGGAGGAAAGAGCGAGTGGAATATTGCAGGAATACAATCCGAGACTTCTCTATTGTCGCTCGAACGCGCGCATGTGTGTGTGTGTGTGCTTTAATCGTCCTACAATACCCGACGGATATTCTATGGTCTACTTTTTAAAAGTAATTAGCACCAGGCGGAAGGAGACGTTAGAAATCATTCGTACGTCTATGGTCTCTTCCTCGAAGGCCTATACTTTCAATTCTCACGGACTTTTATTTTCCTACGCGGATCCAGCGGACCGAGCATTGTAATAGGAACGCTTGTTATTGGATCAAGAATACCGTCCTTTCTCATTCGCGCGTCGTTTCTGCGTCGATTATATTCCGCGTAAGCGTCAAAGGGGTCGGGGAGGTGGAAAGGCATTCGACGCGAACCTGGAAAGGTTTAAGGGGATAAAGGAAAGAGGAGGAGGCACTTTGTCGTTCGGCGGGTGGCATCGAGCGAGTTCGTTTCGAGGCGCCGCCACGTCGTTCCCGCAGGAAGCGCATAAGTTTCTGTCATCGGTCGTTCCTGCAATTTGCATGATTACTCAGCTGGCGAGTCGCGAGGAAAAAAAAATACGTCGTTCCGCGGCCGCCAAGGTATCCTCACCGATGTAACCGTAATGATAATTAATGATCCTATCGTAACGCGTTGCCCGGCGATAAATCCGTCTCGCAGATTAACGTCGCCTTGTTTCGGCCCTCGCGTCCAATTAAACGCGAACAATGCACCGGTAATCGAGTATCGATCATTGAATCAATTTGGCGGCTCGATTGCCTTTCGTCCTCGACCAAATTTCCCCGAAATTTGTTCCGCGCGCCGATGCCGATAACTCCTTATTGGATCCTTTTTCTCGATGCCTCGCGTCGATACTGCGACCTGGACGGAGGCGAACGAGAATCGCGATGCGTATTATTCCATTGTTTCCCTCGATGCGCATATTTAGAATACAAATCTCGCGCGGTTTTGGAGACTAAGGGAGAGAGAAACTGGGGCGATGGAAGCGTGGAATTGCTAACGTTTGTAATACGAGACAGAGGACAAAAAACGAAGGTCGTTTTCGGTTTCCTACTGTTCCTTTCCTTATATATTATCACCTCGATTAAATCGAAATTAAACGAGATATGGAGAACGAGAGAGAGAGAGAGAGACCGAGCAGAATACGATGCGAATGTCGTTGACATTGGCAGTTGCAAAAGGTAAATACTCTTTACCTTATATATCCTCTTTCCTTTCCACGTGTAGATTTATCCGTTTACGGGTCGTGGAAGCTGTATACCGAAGGGCAGTGCCAGAGAAATGTAGGTAATGGAATAAGGGGTCTCGAGGATCCGAGCGGGTTTTTCTGCACGGCGCTGATACGCGGCCGGAAGGTTCTTTCCTCTACGTGGAATTTACAGTTTATCCCGATGATCGATAATCCGGAAACGCACCGGTTACTCGCGTGCGGAGAATCGGCCGTAAAAGAAAATGACGAGGGAACTGGGTTTCTCGCGCTGGTCTTTTTTAACAGTACCACTACCGAAGTCGGTTATTTCTTGGAAAAATTGCTCGACTTTACGAGGCTGATTTTCTTTTTTTAGATTTTTCACGATTCCATTGCCACAGCTAGATCGCGATATTGATAAGCTTTTCCTTTATAGGTATATAACGTTGCAAAATGGTCGCGCGGCTCTTTTTCGCACGATTTAATTTCTGACCGTCGTAATTACGTGTCCAGACGAAAATGGATCAATTAAGGTCTCACCAGCGGTGGCGTAAACCCGGACACGAAAGTATCGTATGGCTACGCGGTACGCGTTAAATATGCGCGCGCGGGGGATTGTTAAAACCTGCGAGCCCGAATCGCGGATTTGCAAAGTTCGGCGATTAAAAGAAAAATTACGCAAGCGCCTAAATATCAAGGCTCCCGAGTTCCATAAAGCAGATTTAAGGTGTACAATGGAAACGTGCTAGCCAACGAAAATAGATTCTTCGTCATCTCACGTAGGCGAGCAGAAAACCGGCATCGAGTACAACGGAGTCTCGAGACATTGGAATAAATCAAACGTCAATACGGCGACTGTTTCGTCCTAGGATGATACAGCGAAATTCGATTTCTTCGAAATACGGTCGTTACTATCTAGGAGTATAAAAAAAGAATATTTCTCTGAAATACTATTTCATTCGAACCCAGAGTGTCAAATTTCTCAATGAATACTACGAACGCTTCATATAAATATTCACGTATCGAAGGTGAAAACGTTCGAGTTTATCATACACTATTACGCACGTATTATTGCATTACTATATACATTACGTCGTACGTTGCATTATGCACGGTTTGTCGCATATTCAATATACACACGATCCTTGCCTGGATGGAGTTTCCTTTCCAATCTCATTCCTCCTTACTCCCTCGGAAGCTATTGATTCGAATTCAGGCGCGAAACAGGCGTGCCAATCTCCCCCCCCCCCCCCCTGAGCATCGTGTAAAAGTATATCAATGTACGGCGGAGGCGTGTCCTTTGTAAGCAGAAGTATGGAGAACGAATATTTCAAGTTTGTCGGATGCCGAAACGTACGTGCTCCGAAAGGAAAGTTGCGCCAGTTTTAGGATCAATATTTTTGCGCCATTGTCTCGCAATCCGCCGGACGAGAGGAACCGATTTCGATATGCGCGGAGTACTCGGCTGCGAGTGGAAAGGGGATTGGCGAAATTTTCGCAAGTAAGATCGAGCGTGGAGGAAAATCTGCGCTAACGATCTCGAAACGTTGGTTCGAAGGCTTCTTGGACGCGACAATCGGGTCGACCATCGATGTTTCCCAATTCCGTTTGTTAAGCCGCATTCCTCTACGTATGCCCACGTGTTATGGGATATAGATTCGCGATACATTATTCATTTTGCATCGCCCAACTTGTGTCGCAGGTGGGCAGATGGCAGATGTTACGTTTTTTATTGCAGGCGACTTTCCACGGCGCTTCGCGATTAGCTTTTTTTTTCCCTCTCCTTTCCTGCTTCTTCTTCTTCTTCTTCTTCTTCTTCTTCTTCTTCTTCTTTTCCTTCCATCGACCCGCCCGACCTTCCTCCGTTGTTTAATAAAATATCTCGACTACGGCGCCGAGGAATATTTATGATGGACAAGAATTTAACGGGGCTGGGAGACGCAGGTCTCCGTCCTCTATTGGCTCTCGACTACGTCCATCCAATTTCCTCTTGTTACAGCTCGTTGCAACGTGTTTTCGTTCCTTTCGTCATATTAAAAATGCTCGCTTTTTGTCACTCGGTAATAATGGAAATGCTCAAGACTCCTTCCTCCCTGCATTTGGTCCGTAGGATTATGAGGTAAGCGCAGTATCGCGCAGCTATCATAAACCGCACCCTATTTTTTCTTCCGAACAGAACATCAATATATGTATATGTATATGATAATATCATCCGAATCTACAATTATGCAAATTGCATCATACTTCAAAGTACTTACAAGCAATATTTTTAGATACGAGGCGCGTCATTTTTCCTTGTCGCGCAATAAAACAATTTACACGCGGCGTCGTACAATTCTTATGATTGATTGTAACGTTACAGGGACCGAGTCTTCGTCTTGTCATCCTTTCTCAACGTCGATTCGCTTTCCGTTCGCAACTGCCCATCGAGATTCCTCGGTACGTAAGTAAACGTATTTTTCTGAAAATCATTACGTCAGCGTTTTCTTTTCTCCTCAACGGTCAATCCACTCACGCCTGGATCCTTCGCTCCAACACGAAGAAAGCTCTTTCGCGAAGCACCATCGAATGTTTACAACAAACTTAAATCGCGACAATGGGTTATGCCTCATTCGGGCCGATTTCCCCATTTACGTCGAACCAATTACCGTACGGCGCGCTTCCCAGGCCCGTAAGAAACGTGTTTCCATTACGATCGGCGCATTAGACCTCGGGAGGAACCGAATTAGCATGGAAATTGCACCGAGGATATTAAACATTACAACGTCATTACGATACAAATGCCCCGGCGGCCTCCTTTTTTCCGCGTTCGTTCGGCGGCTCGACGAGGATTCCGCGATCGATTCCAATTCGCTCATATCCCGCGGCTGATTGCCCTCGTAACGATCCTGAAGGCGTGGGGCGGCATTCGAGATCGTAAGGTTACGAGGGAAAGTCAGTTGCACGCATCACCCACGCCTGGCTTTGCGCATTCTGGCGCTCAAAGTGAAAGACTCTGGCATTAAGAGCGCCGTACGTGTGGATAAGCGATGCGTAAGTGCGTGCTCGTTCTCCGAGGAGTGATTTGCGATGCGGGAGAGAAAGAGAAAAGGATCACAGGGATACTCGTGCTGCCATTGCCGCGTCACGATATTTTGATCTATCCCCGAGATTAACGGTCTATAAATCCTGGCAACTTTCGAGCTACGCACCGTACCTACGCGTTTTCCCCTAAAGCTGTTATCGTTTTGTCCACGATCCGCGGACGGCTGGAAAATGAAGAATCGCTTTGTGACTGCCGAGTGAAACGCTGTTAATTACTGCCTTTCGCGTTTCTTCTCCTCGTACAGAGTTGTCGAGACGTTCTAATCAAAGCGCGTTTGAAGGGTTGGGATCTTGGATGAATTAGAGTTGTGTAGCTGTTTATAGATATTTTGTGAATGTCTATTTTATCGCCTAGAGTTGTAAATTTGACCTATACTTATGTGATCCATTTGATTTCAAGAGAGACATAGTCGAAACGAAGAAGTTGCAATTTCTTTAAACTTGATATTATGATATTATATGGTACTCGTATGCGCTTTTAATTATCGTATAGGATTTTATCTAAATCCACGAAACGCCGGTTTTATTTATAATACGGAGTGCTCTTTTTCATGCTCCAATAAGGGGATGCATAAGAGAAAATTCGGGGGATTATTCAGACGTTGTGTTTCGCGAAACGAGGAGCCTTGAATACAAATTTCTACATGTGTGGATGCACACGCAGGCGCGTCTCGCCAACTGGGTGACGCTCTTTGCAGCCACGTCTGCTTTTTAGAAAGTCCTACGATGATCGATCCGACTATGACGGGATGGGCTGTAAAGCAGGCCTGATCACTCATTTCTAGAAAACAGGATGTGCATAGTATACAAACGAACGACTCTCATTTCACCCACTAAAAGCTTTCCTACGCTATAGCATATGATTTATTACTTTCCTCATTAGGAACGTATCAACGCTCTTACCATCGATTATCTGGTTCAACATTGCCTATCGTACGAGATTTATTTGCAATAACTTTATTCGAGACCCTAAATAACCTTTGGGACTACTCTACTACGGTTTTATATCGATTCTCCTTATTAATTCTCGGCTCGGAAAAAAATCTCGCGGTTTAAAAGGCTCATAGGACACTGATATATTCCCTTCCAAACGTCACGTATCCTGAAAACTTTGCCCGCCACGGCACTTAACGGGTGACGTGAGTTTTTTCGTCAATCACCCTCAGCTGGTCGGAATATAACGAGATCGACGAGGGTCTAGAGTGGTGCGGTGGAAGAAGCGATTGGAAATTCTGACGTTGTCGAGAAACCGGAGGGATTTATGGCCACCCGCTGAAACTTGCCAAACGATCATCGATTATTTAACTTAAACGCTAGTTCAATCCAACCACCGAACTTCCGACGAAGATACGCGGTACGTGTACACGTACATCAGCATATATATACATATCATACAAATTCATGTTCAAAAGCTAAGCACCATCAAGTCCTGCTGTCATAAATTATGAACAGAAAATGCGATAGGTGGAGATTGAAGTACCGAAAGTTTGTATAATTACATACGGAAAAACAGGTTTGGATTTCAAGAACCGACGAGACTTCGTCTTGTTTTTATCATGGTCAGAAGTGTGTTTATCAGACGTATCGATAAATTACCACATCGAGGATATTCTCGATTCTTTCGAGAGATTAGCAGAACCAGCTTCTGGTGCGCATCGAATCCGCGTAAAAATGGCGTGTAACGTGATAAGCGTACACATCACAGGTGATTGGAGTATTGGGTTCAAATGTTCTTGGCTTGTGCTACAGCACACCGACACATAATGCACTATCAGAAAAGCACGCTTCTGTCGTACTGTAAAGGCACAAGGAGGTACGAGCCCCTACGGGTCGTTATTTACCTTTGTAACGTGCGCCTGTTCAATGTACTTTGATAACTTCCCCTGCATACGGAGACCCGTTTAAATTAATCACACACCCTGATAAGCAGCCACGTAATCCCTTCGCCTTTAATACATTCATTCCTGCTTCGCTGATTAAGTTAAATCTTTTTATGCAAGTGCCTCCTCCTCTCTCTCTCTCTCTCTCTCTCTCTTTCGTTACGTGCATACACACTCTATGGCGCACGTACACGTGGACATACAATTATCGCGATTAAGCGAGGCGCAAAAAGAGGTTTCGCGTAAATACCACGGAGCCCTAAATCCGGTTGCGCGAAATAAAAGTCGAGCTCCGAAAAAAAAAGTACGGGGTCTATCTCAAATTAAATCGAAGAAGCCCGCCGGACACGGGAATTTATCGTCGTACTATGCACTTTTACGAGCGGCTTATCGACGCCCTCATCTAAATATACGAGGCCGATTAACCCTTTAATCGATGGAACCGAACTGACTTCGCTCACGGTTTTTGCCCGTTTGCCGGCAAAAAAAAGCAAAGCCCGCCCGTAATTGGCAATGCGACGTTCTTAATGTATCAAGCCGCGATCCCTTCTGTTTATATCGAATTCGATGTCATTTATAGCGACGCGGATAAATGGAAGAGCCGGCCGTTATTTTCATTTAACGCGTTACGCCACGAATTTGATTTGGAAGCTCGTGATTCCGTTGGTAAAATGTGTCGGTTTTTCGTGCGGGGAATGAAAATTAAATGCCCCAGGGGCAACGAGTCGATCCATTTTCGGATCGTGCGTCACCGATTCCGGATAGTTAATTTAATAATTCAATCCATCTCGCGATTATAAAGTACCGCGGGATTGCGAAAGTTCTTGCACGTTTCATATTCGCGCCTTTCGCGCCACCCATCCTCGTGTATTTTCATTGTTGCGGACAGGAATGCGTTGTACATCATTGGAGCGATAATAAAAGGAAGGTGACTAATCGCCATTGTACTTTAATCGCGCAAGTAAATATTGAATCCGGGTGGAGAAAGCTTGCGGTTATCGTTACATTCTGCTTTGCGCGTTCAGATTGATCCGCGCCGCTAATTTCGCAAGGTTTAATTCGCGCGGATGTGCATACGCGCGTCAACAAAGATCTACCTAGGAATCGAATATTACATAATCGTAAAAGTTTGCAAACTTTTTGCGCGGAGGTCTTCGCAGCGCTTATAATACAACCGCATTGCTGCAAATAAACGTAGTGTAGATACATACATGCGCGAAAGGACGACACTCTTATCTCTTATGCGAAAGTCGCGATGAGTAACCATTATTGTACTTTAATCGGCTAAGTAATTATCCAAGTGGCTGGCGGAATTCGCGCTATCGGCGTATTATGCTTCACGCGATGTACTCACTCGAGCCGTTACGTTTGACAAATCATTGCCTTATGAAAAAAAAAAAAACCTACAATATATTCACAGATGTCCTATACTCCGCATAAAAATAGATCGCGGCACAGTAGCGCGCGTGTAAATTTACACACAGCCGCCATATAGCACGACATATAAATTTCAACCATAATCGCGTAACAGGCGTTCGAAAAGTGTGAAAAGACACGATTTTCCTCCGCGTCACCGGTACAATTTACTTTCACCGGGCTCATTGAAATGCAGGTAAGCGTGATTCACGCTCATCGGCTTATCGCTTAGGAATTCGAGAGCGTCGAGAGATCCTCAAGAAATTCCTCGGGTATCTGCCATCAGGAATCGATCGGGGCTGAAGAAAATTTGTTGAAAAACCGATCGCAGCCGCAATTTACAAGCGACAAAGGCCATTCGGCGGGGCATAAGTCACTCGGTATCGGAGAAAGTTCCTTGGCAGGGGCAACCGGTAGAAAAAGTTTATCTGGCTCGAACGATAATGGAAACAATGCGATGAACAGTCTCCACCTTCTGTCCATTGCACCAGCCAAGATTGCACCAGCCGCATCGCTGGATCGTTCCGGGGAGAAACTTGAGCAACTGGTGCACTTTTTATTGTCCCCCCCCATCGATTATGTACGGTCGGTCACAACCTTACACCGAAATTATGTAAGCCCAGCCGCTTAGCCAACGTCCGCGATTAAGCGCAGTCGAATCACGAATTTGCGACCGTCACGGAATTGTTTTCGGCTTTAATGACCGACCAGTGGCGCATACGAAAATAAGGAGGGGGGAGAGACTCTCTAACCGAGCCTAGATCGAAATGGCAGGTCCATGATCACTTATTAATAATTTTATCCACTTACGTGATGTTTTAATATATACTTTTATATGAGAATGATTAATGGAACTTGCTACGATCTTGTTGCGATATGCGAGGTAATACTTCCTCGCATTGTTCGATGCTGTTTAAATGCGCGTATATATATGTATATATTATTGTTGTATTCTAGTGTTTATTTTACTGGTTATTCTAATCATGGGTTAACAAGGTTTTGAGTGGGCTTAGGATTCAGTGTTTAAGATAACTTTTGAACAGGAATGAATCACTTCCGGTCCCTATTTGCTTTTGAGATACAAGCTCACTCGATGTCCTTTGATAACATTTTCCTATGTACATAGAATGGTTTATGCTGATAACAGAATACAGATAATTCCCGATACACGGTGTATCAGTACCCTAAAAACTTCCACGAATTTCTCTCGAATGCAAAAAAAAAAACAAGCGCGCATATGTATATGTGCAAGAAATCCACGTTGGGTTTTGAAAATCAACCGGACTTTGTCCTGTCGATATGATCATCCGAAATTCACCAGAGGCATCGATAATCGCCATTTTCGCGGATTTTCCAGTCGCATTACGGAAACGCGGTCTTACACGAGGAATTACTTTACGAGGGAATGAACATGGATCGCGATCAGCTCGCTCGGAATAACGTAAATCGGCCGAAGACCGACGGAAAAGTTTCGTCCATTGCGGAGAAAAGGCCAAATCGAAATTCCTCGCCTTGGAATCCTTTGTCGGAGTGTATCTACCGTCGAATCTCGGGCTTGGGATCGCGGGATAAAATACACGGGCGCACTCGAGTCTAGTAAAAGGAGGTGTGGTTATGGTCGGAGCTGGTCGACCTCGTTTAGGACCGGTAAAGGCATAACACGAACGCACGCACACACACACAGAGGGCCCCGGCTCCGAAGGTAGGAGTACAAATCGACTCTACCGACGGTTTGCCTTACCGCAACCTTATAAAATGCCCCGCAATTTACTTTCGGATTATTAAAGCTAAAATTACCGAAGCAGTTAAAATGTTAAGGATACATGCATATGAATATGCACACACGCGTATATTTTTAATAATGAGTTTTTAAACTCTTACCGGTGCACTTTTCTGGAACTGGCGTCTTTTTATTGCCATAAGGAGAATAAAGGATAGATTGGATTTTCCTTTAGCATCCTTTTTCTTTGCGCAGGGTTTTATAGTGTATGTAGATATGGTGGAAGATTGCATGGTAGTTTTAACGTCAAGCATCGATTAACAGCGCGTTTAGAAGCGCGCACATTGATACACCAAAGTTTGTATTATAGTGAGATGGATGAAAATAGAAAATAGAAAACGTGGATCGTTAAAGTGTTATTAACGACGACTTAATGCCCAATTTAAGACGATTCTTGGGCGATTGTTTGATCAAACCTCCTTTTTACCCTTTCACGAGCGCAAGAGACGCCTGGCAATTTTTCCCCCCGCCATTAACAGTTAAACGCGCGTTTTAAACCCAACGTCGAAACGAAATTTGCCTTGGAAAGGCTAACGTGACGGAGAGCCCGTAAATTCAGCTCTTAAATTGAAATAATATTTATGAATCACATGCCGTGCGTGCATTAGAAACTGCACGTGAACGCGGTACGTTAATACCACACATCCACGTACGCAATAATGCGTTTTGCCACGAACCGTCGGATGGGAGAAATTAATGTCTGCCGGAATGTAAAAGAATTACGAGCATTCCACGTTTCACGGCTAGGAGCCGGCCGTAGTGGATTCTCCAAGTACAGAAAACGCATAAATATCTCGATCGCGCCGTATTTCATAAATCGCGCGCCCCAGTGCGCGAAGAAAAATCGATACTATTTAACAAATCGATCCCTCAGTTCTTTAGCCAGTGAAGGCGCAAGGGAGTCGAATCAGAGAATATTTTTCTCTTACGAACCAAGTATCTTTATAATTCAATGCTAATTCGATGCTCTGATATTGCGTTGATTTCGCAAAGTCTGATTTTGGCTCGAGTTTTAGCACTGCCACGGCTTGGCATCTTGTATTCCCCGGAAGGATAGTTCCGGATTGTAATTCTGAGACCAGTATAAACTTCAGGAGCCCCGCCACGTCCTTCCGCAAATAGCCTTCTGTTTGTACAACAATTTTGGCCCTGAATAAAAATTAAGCAGCGGGCGTATTTGCGCATCGTTTCCGCAAACGGGGAAGTCACTGGGGTTTGTTGGCGAAACGACGGGCTGTTCGGCCGTTAAACGGCCTCGTGGAAACGCGACGCTTTTAATTGACCATTTCCTGTTCTACGCTCGCGACGAATGTAAAACAATTTTCGTCCCGGTTGCAAGCCGATGCTACCGTTAATGCGAAGCGCTGTTCCGCGCGCGGATCGAAATTCTGCGAAAAAAAGCCCCTCTTTCGCTTTCGACGTACAAAGCCGCGCGTCGAGTTTTTCTTTCTTCCCGCAAAAATTGCTCGCTGCGAGCAAATCCGTGCGATGCCAATCCGCTTCTTTATCTTTTCGGTCCAGGTGAACCGATTATGTTTACACGGGAGATATTATATGTCGCGAGCCGACATTTTCTTTGTCTTTCGCACCGCGTATATTGTGTATCAACCGCGAAATATATAAGAGAGTGAAAGCGTTGGATTATGTGTGCGGTTGTTCAGATGAAAAATCAACTGCGCACGCTCTATTTAGCCTGGGCAATAGGACCAAGTGTTACATAGTCAATAATAATATTGTAAAGCAGCATGGGGCATGAGATTGCGAAGGATTGAACGAAGGCTGGGATCGCGCATGCGCAATATTAATAACGAATTATCGCGAACATTACTTCTGTCTTTCGACGAATAATAATCTTTGCTCCAAGATCCCGATCCTTGTACAATTAATCTTCATTGCGTAAAGGTACAATTTAGCGATTTAATATCATATTGTTTAACAAACATATCGGTTTAATACGTTCTCCTGGCAGGTGTGCGAAAGTCGATATATCGGTTATTAAAGGGGATCGGTTTTAATGTCAAAGCGTCAATTAACTTTCCCGTTGTTGATTTCGTTCATCGTTGGGGGGGAAAATAAAGGAGCCATTATTTCGAAACAGCCTGCGGGGTAGAGAGTTTACGCTTTGCAATTCAACATGGAAAATCCAGGGGCGACGTTTGGCGCGTTAGCAAAATGAGGATACGTGACGCAAATTGGCGGACAAAAAGAACTGTAAATTCTTTGCCCAACGGTTTCTAACGCATGAATTACTGTTAGACAAGAATCGCAGAACCGGTGGGATTCCGTGGAACGGACAATTATGTGGCTGGGAAGAAATAACTTCCCGCCGCGACAAACAACCAGGAAGATCACGAACGCCTGCGTTTAATACCCGGGACGTTGACACTCGTCTCTCTCTCTCTCTCTCCCTCTCTTTCTCCTCCGAGAAGTACGATTATGGCCCAAAGAATCACATTATATTGTTCGCGTCGCTCGAAATATCTTCATTTCTGAATCTGCTGAGAGCAGGTAAAAGCAATTAAATCGCATCGATCGATCTCTTCCTCTTTAAATCGTGTGTATAGGTATATCCTTAGCGTGGCGTACAACAAGGAAATATGTTTCGTATCTTAGAGATAAAGAGAGTCAGGAAGAGGTTTTAAGGTAATAATAACCTTGTTATCGATAACGCAGCGAGTTTCCGTGCGATTATTTCGCGTTGTGTTATCGAGCGAAGGAGAGAAGTATTAATGCAGCGCATCATCCAATATTTATATTTCTCTGGTTAAATGTGCGGTTAAAGATTTTATTATAAATCAACGAAACTCTCTATGATTACCAAACGATCCCCTCTTATACGCGGCACATATTTTGTTTTCCTCTATAGGAGATAATATATTTCTGAGATTAAGGTACGGTGAGGGTGTGAAAGTCCAAAGGGAATGTGGGTTATAGAGGATTGCCTTGGCGAACGGTTTTTAAGTAAAGCTGCCGCCAAACGTGGAGCTGGCACGCTAAAAGCACCACCGCAGAACGTTACCGTGGAATTTCCCCGGTTGCAAGCCACAATGTTTTGCCGCAAGTCACTTCCCTCGAAATCATACGATGTAAAGTGGTCAACTGCAGCTGCACACGATCGTCGTGTACCCATTTACGGGCCACGAGTGGAGAGACTCAAGGCTCGAGCTCCCTTGAGTTAAGGTCCGTCGATGCATCTTATGTTTTGCATCTCCTACCGGCCAAAATAGTCCTCTCTATCGTGGGGAAATCTTAAGGCAATAACAGGACCCAAAGTGTCCCTCTTAGCTTTTCGACAACATCCGCTAAAGTTACTCGACCTTAGATACATTCTTGTAAGATACACATCAGAGTTGCTGGAATCGAAATGTAAGTACTATATGAATTAATCTCTGGAAAATTCGATGAAAGTAAAAACGCAATAGATCGTTTTTAATACAATAAAATTCCAGACGAACTCATTAGCTAGAGGTGTATTCATTTATCTCATATTAAAGTTACTTTGCTGTGTACATTGTATGGAGCTTGGAGCGCATAGCGAATTTTCGTTAGCATAAGTGTTGGGGGGATATGAACTGATTTTGAGGCGAGATGAACCGGCAATATTCTGTAATGTAATCCTCGGTGTTCGAAACGAGGTAGCACAGAAGCTCGAGCCAGTAACGGTAGAACGATCGTGGATTATCCGCTCCACGGAATTCGAAATTAAGGAGCTTTGATAAGTGCTTCTCCCGTCTAGTAATAATCACCACGTCGAGTCGAGTATGTCCGGGGACATCTCCACGTGGCATGGATTGAGATCATAAACCAGTTTCGCCGGTTCTTGTATTAATATATCACCTCCTGACGGAAGTAAATTCTGGAGTCGACATCGAACGAAGCATCGAAATAAATCATCGTCGTTATTACGGTTAATGCGGCCAGGTATGCGGGCCAAATTAAAAGATCGTTTGGCCTTTGTTGCCGATGTCGCAACGAGGAGAAGAATATCGTAAGGTAACCCAAACCAAGAGCGCTAATCCATTTTAGGCTCTCTTTCATTTCGCAAGTTATTATACAATTTTGAGTAATTAGTCTCATCGAATTTTAATGGATGGCATACGCGCTATTAAATTCGAATATTTACACCTAATCACAAATAACTTAAACACAGTTCCTTTCAGTACAAACATACAGAGTTATATATAAAAAAAATAGATATAAAAACCGAATGCTTGGATATTAAGATTTTAAATCATTCAAGAAGCCAAGTAAACGGTTCAAACGGCAGGGTAGATATTTGTATGTAAGAACGACGTCGAAAAGTTTTTCGGTTAATATGCTAATCCGATATACCGATGGCCGACCTTTTAATTCAATATATCGGGCCAACATTTTCAGCGGCAACTTAAGGATACCGGGCAATTAATGCCTCAAATTCTGAGCCCTTGGCTCGGAAAGCCGGTGCGCCTTTTAAATCCTCGTACGCCTCATGAATATTCCGGGGTATTATACCGTTCCCTAAACGGGTTCTTCACGCAGCCCTGTCCCTCGCTCGATCGGCCCGCTTTGAAAAGCATACCCTTTAAACGATACTTATTATGCCATGCCCGGTATGCGCGCCTCTAAACTCACTTTTATATGCCTCGCGTACGCCCGGATAACTTTTGTAATTAAATTCGGCGAGTTTGGGTCACCTGGCTTGGAATGTCAGTGTTATAATCCGGCTGGATTTTTTTTTACTTAGAGGAGAACGATGAAGGTGATATTACCTATTTTCTTCTCCTTCTTCTTCTTCTTCTTCTTCTTCTTCGTCAGGGGAATCGATAATAAATTCTTTGATGAAATTACGCCTGGTTGCACGTGTCTCGTTGTATTTAGTAAGCAAATGAAAGTCATTTGATTTGATAGCGATTCGAGGCTCTTGCGAATAAGTTCTATGTTTCTAATGCAGATGTTGTTAATGCAGATGTGTAATCGTACTACGTACGGAAAAAATGAATAGAAATCGGGTACGTCGATAAAAGGATAGAATATTGTTTTGATAAGGTAAGTTTCTCTGCATGGAATTGTTGTGGGATGAGGGATATAGACGAAAAAATGGGTCGAAACGGATAATTTGCGCATTGACAAATATCGGAGTTCCTTAACTAGACTACGTTGTTAGGCTCATCGAAACTTCGATTCATCGTCGTTTCGACAATGCGAAGCTCGGTTAAACGATTTTCGTGTAATCAACGATTGGAATTTCAAGCACCGCAATAGAAGGTAACGAGCGTAGGGCCATAAGTGCTCGCGAGGATTGAAAGAATGCATCGTATACAAACGCAATATCGCGGTAAATCATTCGACATTCCGTTTTGAATTGAAAGGAACAATGGCCAATTGTATTCTATGACAATCATAATCGTACATATGATAGTTTAAGAATACACTTTTTATTTTAGTTCATTTCGAGTATCTTTCCATTAACCCACGTAAAAGTAATTCGAGGTCCATCGATAATCCATCCACTGGTTTAAACGATACGTTTTCACAAAGTATCTCTGTTATCATACGGATTACAATTTAGCTTTTAAATGGTCAATGGAATATACTTACGTATTCCAGAAACATAAAATACATTCTCGTTTGCTGTCTTACAAACTCGATGCTCAAACTGCTGGTAAAAGATGTAGCGTCGAACACTGTCCGACTTCCGACTGTCAAGGGTTTCAAAAGTTTCATCTACATTTTTCACAGGGGCGCAAAGGTCTGGAGAACGTCTATTCGGCGTGCACAAAATTGATGCCTCTTTTTTTTTTTATCGAGCCGAGGTCCTCTCCCTCGCACCACGTCCAAAGGCTAATACGCTTTGAAGTCACGTTCGAAACAATGCGGTACGTCAATCGAGTTCGTTTCCTCGGGTGCTTTGTCCGCGTCACCTTTATGGAATGCCTCCGCAAGGTCTGCCTCGCCGACTGCGAAGGTCCTGAAAGGAAGAAGTACACGACCGTTCATAAATACCAGGACACACGCCGTGTCTCACACATATACTTCACTCGAAAAATATCCATGTACAGTACAGTACTCATACACAACAATTTGTTCCTTCGTTATATTCGACTAGCAAAAAAGAAGATCGATTCATCCGCTAAAAGTCGTCAGAATTTTGGATTAAATAAAGCTAAAGCGATCGTAAATCTGTTCAAAATCTAAGCCTGACACATCAATCTATGTAAGAAATTTCTTTGCTACTCTTGATTAAATTACATACCATTACTAAATTTCATATACTTTATCATACTAAAATCCGTATATATCTAAGAATAAGCGCTCGTATCCCCTTAACAAACCAATCAGAATCGCATAGTAAATTCAAGACGGAATCAATTAAGCAGATCTTTGGTCTTCCAATGATTATCAGTACCGACTGTCCAAGTCACTTCGCCCAGGACCAACCTTTTAAGGTGCGCTCGGACTCGTCGCAAGCACAATACGCTTATGTATAAAACGTAAAGTGCTTGCAGCGGGGATTCGGTTTAGCCTCCGGTATCGAGCATGCCGCTCTGTAAAGCACGCGCGGTCAAAGTACGGATGCGTAGTTTTGCAGACGGAAGATAGCCGTATCGGTATTGGCGCGCGTATACGGCTGCTACCCGCCGATTAATTCCAACAAAGCGTTTTACTATCGCCGAGGCCGTTCCTCGAACAAGAGCGGTTTTTGTCCTCCTCCTTCGCGCTCCTCCTCGCCTGTCCCTTAATCCTCTTTAACCCACGGTCACTTTTGGGTAACGTTCCATTTACACGCCCTGCCCAAAGTCCGCCATTGTTTCCTCCCGGATTAATGGATCGTTGTAAATCAAAGGGCCGCCGTGTAATTTCGAGTCCTTCGTTCGCCTCTACTCTCGGCTTTTCTTCTTACGATGTAGGATTGCGCGGAAACGAGATCACGGTATGGCGAAGTGGCTGAAGGAATATGGACTCTAATGGTTTAAAGCCCCGCAATTCGTAATTAAGGGCGGTTTTGTCCACGCGTTCTGCTTCAAAGCGATCGAGTCTTTTTCACCCTGTCTACGGATAATCGTAAGTCGGAGTTTTCTTACAATAATCCAGGATGCTATCGATCACACGTTCTCGTCCAGCTAATGCTATCGATTACGCGTGCTCGTTTTGTTTGCTATTGGAATTTGAGATTGAATCGGAATCGAAATCCTATTAAGGTTTCGTGTTATTGGCTTTTAGAGAGTAGCTTTATGAGGACGGCAGGACGTGTCGTTGTAAGAAAGAAATATCGTGCTTCTCTGTACTCTGTAATCGCGCCGAGTAATCGAGTCGTGCCTTATGCAGGCCCGAATGCCGCGTCGAGAATTTGGAATGATTTTGGCTCCGGAGGTCGACGACCCGAGGGGAGAAGACAGTCGGCGACGAGATGGATTCGTAAACCTGTTTATGAAGCGTTATGAAGGTCACGCTGTAGCTTCGTACCGTACCGCTCGGTTTCTTTTACTGCCCAGGATTTATAGCCTTGTACTTTCACCTATTCGGATATTCGGATATTCCAGAAAGGATGTACGTTTGTTAAATGTGGTTGTGCCTCGAAACTCTTTGATTTCCCGTGGAAGAGTGTAATAAAATATTGCGCGTTATAAATATTGTATACATTTAAAATGGGTTCTCGTTCTTACAGGGAGATTAGTGAATCCTCGAACAATCCTGAAACGTCAAACTCTACTTATCGCGTAATTCTATGAGCTCATTTGTCGCGTGCCTGCTCTCAGTGCAGCCTTGCCACCTGTAGAGCACGATAAAGGAGTGGACATTGCGTGGAACCAACGAATTACATTTATATCCCTTGTCGGATCTGATTTCGGGTGAAAGATACAGTGGAAAAGTGTATTGCAAGTCGGACGTCCAGAGAAAATTAGTCGTTTGTCCGATATATCTTCGTAGAGATTGTTTTATTTTGTGTATAGCTTGGATAATGGATGAATGGAGCGAGCAGTTTAAATTAGCGTCTTCGCCGAGGGACGCTTAAAAACTCGTCATAACCGCTGATCTGTAGAATGGTAATTTTTAACTAGATAGAGGATACAAAAGGATATGGAGGATAGATATGGAGGATACAAAAGGTGCATATGAACAAGCAAAATGCGATTCTCCGGCCTATAAAGCCGATAATCTGAGTATCTTAATATCCGATTTGTCGAGAGCGGTGGATATAATCAACGATATTTGTACTTTGGTATTTCTGATTTACGAAGAATAATAAGAAACAGCTTATAAATCTTAAAAATCGACCTTAGCCTTTTACAATGTAACATATTGTATTTAATATTATGAATTGTAAGTTTTAAATCACTTTGAATTACACATCTTCCGCCAAATTCTGGTTGTAAATTAAGTTCTTTATACATATCAATTATCCTTCCAGCATTATCGCAGGGCAGAATACGAAAATTGCAAATTCCGTTGCAAATAAGTATTTATCGTTATCTTCCCGAAGGACGCTTTAGTCATTTAATGCAGTATGAAATCACGTACCGGTGTTTAGCCTCCCCATTTTCATGCATCATGCACAGCTCCGTTAACCGGTATCGGCACGTGAGGGAAGCATCGTATTTTATCAGGAAGAAAAACACCGATCGATACTTCTTTTTACTTTAGTCGTACGAACGATAATATAATTCGCCGTGTCGATAATTTTATTCCTACTTCCTGAAAGCCGTCCTCCGATTTAAATCCTCGCTGGTCAAAGCGATTTTCGTCACATCCGGGAACATTCTAAACGCGCCACGATACTTTATAATAACAGCGATCGGTACATAGGAATAATCCCGTATTACGCGTAGTCGATGATCCAAGGCGCATGCGCGCGAGCTAAACAATGGGATCGGAATTACAAAGGGATTACGCGGGATTACAAAGAAATTACAGAGCGACGCCTGAGACGGGGGAAAAAATTCAATCGCTCTGATCTCGAGGAACGAATCTCATCGGTACTCGGGAGCACGTGCTAAAGGTAAATGTACTTCGAGGTATTTACACAGTCGAGTCGCTTTAAACGCTACCCAATGCACGCAGGCGACAGGTTTTGAAGCGGCGGCTAATCGAAGGGCGATTCGGGGCCGACATTTTCAATGCGCTAATGTACTTGGAAATCCAACGCGAGCCACCTTACCGCGTTTGCTTTGAGTCGTAATCAAATCCTCGGCGTTACTCACTCGCGTGCTCGGTGTAATCGTCCATGTAGCGCGTCCTCGCGCATTCGATGCGCGATATCCTCGATACTCTCTCGATGCGATTACACCCGGGATGATTGCACTAGCATCCGCGCGAGTACTGTTAGAACGCGCTTCGATCTTGATCTCGATGCAGCGAGGACCGCGGATAAACGCACGGTCGGGCCTGTGTATGGCGGGCACGCCTGCTCCAACTTACATTCATGCGTGCCTCATTAATTCGTCCGAATGGATAAATAGCGGCGACTGCCCGGTGGCCACGGAGCGCGACGTCTTGTACTCGAGATACGCCTAGCAATGCGCATTGCGATCCGCTCGGCCGAGTATTGAATTATTTCAGATTTCTCGAATCCTGTCATCGGCCGCCCGGATTACGGGATTACTGTTCGAGCGGAAATTTGTTTCAGAAGAAAATGGGAAGCATTCTTCACGAGCGATCGGTTCCCCTTCCTTAATAAGCGACTGTGCAAGCAGAACGGAAGGAGGGGTAAAACGTAGGATAGTTCCTGGAATCTTCTCCATTGAGACTCGGGGAAACTCGAGTGAAGTAATGATGACAAAACGCGGAATTTTTGTCAAATATATAACGAATGAATTGGTACGTTACGAGGTTCGATGTGCAATCGTTGTCATTTTTTTCCTCGAAATAAAATAATTCACATCGACACGATATATTGTATTTCCTTTGGAAGATATTTTCTCTTGCATAGTTATTTAGATGATGGATTGGCGAAGGACGAGGTAAGAACTTGTACGTCGTAGACGCTCGTTTTATTCATATCGGTTATATTTAAATCGTATCAATCATAAATTCTCCAATTTTCTCAAATACCTCGTTGGAGGGACTTTCCAAATTGCACGGTATATTCCTCGGTGAATCGAAAGAAGGAGCTAATTGGGGGAGCGCTATCCGTCTGTGACCTTAACATCGTTTCAACCGGCGCAAATCAATGCCAGTTTCAATATTCCGCCGGTGGAAACCGTGGGCGTTAATGCGTTAATACGCCGACCCAGAATCGAACTACGGTATACAGACTCGTTCGTGTCGTTTTTCTGATTAATTTTCAACGTCGACCGCTAAGATTATTCAGCCTGGAACTTCGTATACATCGAATCTACGTCATCGAATGTATTACGTGTACATTATCGAAGAGAAAGGATCGCATGGACAATTTATTAGAACTTATATCGAGCAAGATTGAAATTCGGATATTCCGCGTAGACATGTCCGAGATATGAGCATGGATAAGCAATAGGCTGCATTCTAAACCAACGAATCTGGAGTATATAATAACCATCACGTCAAAAAATTCTCCAGAGAAGATTTAGAAACGCTTAACAGAAATTCCTCGCATCGCTTTTATTCCTTATCCATTACTCTCCCTTGCTAAAACGATTTATTATATATTATTACATTATTATATATTTATATATATTTATATATATTATTTATATTTATTGTATATATATAATATGAAATAATATTACATAATACATGGATAAAAGGACGATGTCGACACCGGGCATCGCACGTAAAATCCTCGAGAGCGGATGAACAGAATTCCAAACGGGATCCTCAAAGTCCAAGTCCAGCCTCGGTGCGCCGAGTCATCGCAATTCTCGTGATAAATTTCCTCTTCAACCGCCATTACACGGCCGAGGATGCGTGCGCGAGATACGGCGGAAGAATTCGCCCCAGAGATCGAGGGAGGAGAGGACCTCTCTGCCGGTTCGAAAGCTTCCACAGCGCGAGGATGGAACGCGGGGGATGTAACGGATCATCGAGATTGGAAACGGTACTTTATTCCTGGCTGGCGTATCTACAGGCCGTGCATGCTAATGCGCCGTCGCCGTTCCTACGGTGCTTTGTCCTTGACGAATCGCGCGGATGCAAGGGGAAGACAATCGGCCGCCCTTAACCCTTTGAGCCCCGAGTGACTTTTCTCTTACCGACGGAAGCGATCGCTGCGGACCGAATGCTCTTCCGCGGATCCCTTCTCGGCGATTTTCGTCCGCTTCAGCGGCGCGAGATGCAAACATTTGCCAAGTGCACACCGCGGGGATACGCTCTACCTTGATAACGTTTGTCCGGTCACGTGTGCACGCCAATGACCTTCGTGGAGGTGCGCTTGTGCGTGCTTAGCGGTCCTCGAGGACTCGAGGAAAATTCCGCACCTGGAGGCACGCTGGCTGGGAAATCAGACTGCGGTTTTGGAAAATTATTACTGTTCCTTGTAAATAAGAGGATCGTCCAGCGATCGATTTGTACGAGGTATAATGTCTTTGTTACTGGGCCGTGTTGTCGTTGCAGTAAAGTGTTTCAATAGTGGTTAGGATTGGAAGTGGTATTTCAAAGGCATTGGAACAAAAGCAGTCTTATTTCGCGACTGAGACCGCATTCAATCTTATTCCGAGAAGTATCGACTAACACCGTGCGATTCCGTGGAAGCTGTGACATAACTAACGAGTCATACGCAAACCGACCTCGAGTTTTATTTTTTCCTTTTCAATGTCGCCCGTCGAACTGCCGCGGAAACGAAGGCATAATCTTGCCCTCTCCTTTAACGCCTTTTCCGGTCGAGTGTCTATTAATATTGCAGGGCGTGATGTCCGTGTTGTATGAATCATGAAGCGGGGCGCGATTTCTTTTAGAACGGGGAGCTGTCGCGTTTATCGATGGCGAGCTGAAGTGATTCGCGAATATAATAAAAGCTGTTTAACCGTTTACTGAGCGAACAACGGGCTTCTTCAATTTACTTCAAAGTATCATTTATGGAGTACACAATGTCCTCGATCTTCTTCATCTATGCATCCCCGCAGAGAATTTTATTTTATCGCATACATCCAATAAGATTCTCACTATGATAATGAATATAAACGATTTCTATATCCAACATCTTTCACGAATGCACCATTCACTCGTATAAATCGTTTTAAAACTAAACTAAGCGCACAAATATATTTTTTCGTTTACACTATATTGATCCTCAGCGACGAATCATTCGCCTTTTCTTCCAGTTCGGCCCATAATCCAAGGTACCATCCGTATCCAAGTTTCTATTACGATCCGCGACCAGAGCTGAGCTCGTCGTCGCGCGGTTGGCGGTGGAGGAGGGGTAGGTTAAAAATTAAAATCCTGCCTTACGTCCCCCGAGAAAATGAATCCTCTCCTATTCGCGCCCTGTTCTTGGATTTCCCTACTATTTTTTTTCCCCGCACAAGGAGGGACAGGATCTCGAAAGCCGCCAGCTTCCTCGTTTTACCTCGGTAATGTAACTTACCATGATACCGAGGGACCGCCGGAAATGAAGCAATTAATCAGCGGAGTGCATCGTTTGTCGCGCGCTAGGAGAAGTAAAAAAGGACGGAATTTAATCAATGTTCATGCCAGCTCCGACGGCCCATTGCCGGCGCTTGTCTCGTTCTGCTGAGAAAATTGCGTTAAAGAAGGAACGGTCGCGCGTTTTAAAACTTTCATCCTGGCCGCGCCTCCTCCCATGGCGAATTTAATGAAATCGGAAAGGAGCGGAGCGTCCTCCGGCTGGGCCAGGATAAAAAGCAATTATTTGCGGATAATAGATTTCGGAAGTTTAATAACGCGCGGCCTCGTCGACTTCCTATACCCCGCTCGCGGGAGACCGCCTCGTATTATCGGTGCCATAATGCTAAAATTGAGAGATTTATGGATTGAACGAATTGGGTAACTTGATAGTACGCTGTGTACAGGCTCGATGCAATCTTGCGATTGTTTACCCTTCGTTATATGGCGGTACGTGCAATGCGATGCGATTGTTTGCGGAAGATGGAAATGGATCGCTTCGGATATCGAAGTATAGGGGCATTTTGTACGGTGCTATACGCTTATGGAAATCGAATTCCTCGTGAATAACTATGTGTAATTATCCATATTCGCGTTTTTGCTCCTACTTCATCTCAGTCCATATAGATCACTATGGAAGTAATATAAATATTTTGTACGAAGATACAAGGTTAATTCGATGGAATCTAATTCGAGGGTGCGCGTAAGTCTTCTTCAATGATCCTTGATATCTCCTTGGACTTATTCCTTCGACGATGAAATTTTCATTCGTAAGATTCGCAGTTGAACCTGTTGCTTTCGCCCTGGCCAGGAGGTATCCGCCTTGTTCTCGCGGTCGGATCGATTTCCCTGCTTACATTTGATCGTCACTCCCCCCTGAAGTCACGGTGATACGTTTAAGTATCGCTCAGTAATGCAGGGGGTCGGGCAGGACGGCGAATAAAAGCGAGACCGGAAGTGAGGCAATTATTCAGTCGAGCGGGCAGAGTCAAGTCAATTGTCCCGATTGCATTCACGGTGCCGGCTGTCGACAGGGAAATATACTCGGCCGGATTGAGTGCCTCTGAACGAGTGCTCCCGGCATTTGTCCATGAGACGAGTTCTTGCACCTTGTCTACGGGCACTTTGAATCTCTCAAATGGTTCTGGCTTTCCTTCTGCCAGACCAACCTCGATATTCCTCGAGTTTCGGGCTCTTCCACCACGTAGAAGTGTTATGCGGGCGTTGAGAAACGTTGTTAAGAAAGTTGGGTGGCTTTGATCGGACGATTCGAATGTATTTTACACGTCGGATCAAGAGTTCTAGAGCTATTTATATGCCGGTAAGTTGAGAGGAATTTTTTAATCGTACATGAGAAGCAGGGATTTCTGTGGATTCCCATTGACGTTTAGTATCGCGACATCGAGCTCGGGTTAAAAGTATCGACCGTGATCGAAGTCTATGGTATTGAGAAAGTTACAGGACTCCTTGCCCGGATGTTCCAGATTCCTCTTTAATTACGTTTCTCTCGGCGTTTTAACTGTATACGGTATTTCCTCTTCGAGGCGATAAGCAAGAGGTGCGATCTTCCGTCGCGTCGACATTCCTTCGATCTTCACCTTTTTCCGGCCAACTTCGAGGCAAGGAGGTTTCACCAAACATTGCGAATGAGTGTTAATAGGCGGTTATGTCCTATTTGACCACGAGACATAATTACTGGTAAATGTTCGAATGCTTAAAAATACATTTCGCATTCCACCTGTTTGACATCCTTAGAATTTACGATTCTACGCGACTCTTCTGGATACTTTACAGTGGGGTTAGTTTTTATAATACAGATACATTATCCTCCTTCAATTTTACTGAAATCGATGAAAGTCGTAGACGAGGCTTACGTTTAAATCTTGCGCGCAAACGATGTTGAGAAAGGGGATAATATATTGGGCCAACCTTGGTCGTTCGATCGTCATACACGCGTAGAGCGATTCGCCTAGCTTGCGATTTGTCACGAAATATTCTTCCTCGGCTATACATCTCCATTCTTATCTCCCTCCTGTATTCTTTACCGCCTCTAACGGTCCGGCTCGCCCGATTCTTCTCTCGAAATTTATACCGCGAGATACGGGACATTTAATTATTATTTTATCTCGCCCTTGAGGTGTGCCGCAAAATTACATCTTGCCCCCGCTTCGCGAAATTTATTAGCGGGGCAGGCGTCGCGTATCTCGAACAGCGTGTACTCGGAGGAATACGCGGGCTGCAAGTTACGTTTTCGTTTCCCCCGCGGTGATATATAAAGAATACACCCGCCACCCCTTTCCCGTTTATCGACTCGGGAATCGAGCGATTATTATGAAAGGTAGTAGATATAAATCCCATCGTAGTGCGGCATAAATGTTTATCATCCTCCATCATGTTCTTTCCCCCTATCCTCCTCTTGCTCCTTTAAATCACTGCATTAGGATCTCAGTATACCTTTGTTACCATTTAAAGTGTATCTCCATATAGAAACATCCTCCTTATTCCTATTGCGCGATTTAAACGATCGAAACCAAGATCGATATTGGTCAATCGTTAAGACTCTACGTATATTTCGTTAAGAGTTTCAGTAGCTTCGGTGGGACTCAAAGACTGCTCGAAAAATCACAGCATGAGACTGTTCAACCATAAAGCAACATTTTTATCGACAGCGTACAGTGTATATAAAAGAAACACGAAGGATAGTTGTACAGATGAAATATATACCGAGCTGAAGCAACACAGTGGAAGACAATGGATTCCTTTCCGGTATCCCTAATATTTCACCTCTTTCCTTACAGGGCGATGATGTAACGGGACTTTCGCTGTCGCTGCGGTGAAGCAACGATGTCCACGCAATGCAGCCGCTTCGTGCAGAATGCCTGGAAGAAGGAGCTCTGTTCGAACTGCTTCAAGCCGAGAGAGGAGCACGCGGCGACGGAGGAAGCATTGAGGCTAAACGTCGGCAAGGCCTCGACGAATCTAAAGACTGATAATATAAGGCTACAGGTACCGTATAATCCTCGAATTTTACATTTCTCTGCCCGATCGAGCAAGAAGAAAATAGTACTTCGATCATAGCGATGAGTTCAATCCTAACTGCGCCATAATTGTTGGAATAAGAATTTAAATGGAAGACACGCTCAACTCTCTGAAAATCTATGTCGAGTATGGATTTACATTCTCTTATTCTATATCGATATCTTGCAGTTTTGTGTTTTCTCTATATTTAATCATTAACAAAACTTGTATGCAGGATAATCATTGTATATTAGAAAAATAAAGAGTCGTAGTATATCATTCAAATTCCCTTATATAATAATAATAATAATAATAATAATAATAATATATATACAGTAACAATCGAAAGCTTTTCGAAGTCTCGAAGCGATCGCGCACCAAAATCAGTCTAACCAACATAATCGAAGTGTTTGTAGTACCAATGTAAGGAGGAAAAAATCCGCGAGGCAGGAAAAGATCGTTTACGAGAGCTTGTCGTGTCGAGATCGCTAATGAATGAGGAGCAAGGCGCCGGCAATAACGGAATTGACGTTACCGTCTTATCGATCGGCTTATCGCGAAGGACCGAGACGGCATAATTGGTCATCCAATCGACGCGGTTACTGTTACGAAGTGCTTGCCGAGGAAATGATTATAGAGCCAGGCTCGAGTGTACGGCGGCCGTCGCGTAAACTTTGCAGAACTGGGTCGTTCGTGCAAAGAGGCCGCCCGTTTAAACTTCCCGCCTTTATGCACGCGCCCTGGGTAAGTAAATAACCCCCCGACCCCTCCCACTCCTCCCGCGCTTGTATTTTAACGGCCAAACTTATATAGCATTTTGCGAGGTGGTACGCACGAAGCGTAATTCATGGAAGACACGTAACTTTACAAGCTCGCCAAAACCCTCTTGCATTAACGCCAAATGTACCAAAGGGATCAAAATGGCGGGCCAGTTGTTTCTTAGAAAAATTGTAGTACTTCGTAGGATTTTGCGATACCTTTCACGATTTTATGACAGAGCTTGAATCGTCTTATGGATCTATCGATATCTCTACTTAATAAACTTTTTCTTTGGTATTGCGAGGTGTACGTAAATATGTTCTAATAATGGTTGGCTGGTGTTAAACTCCATTCTCGGACTTGATGGAGGAATTCGTCCACCGAGGAGTGAGCGCGGTCAAAGGAGGTTTGTTTTGTCTAATCGTCGCTGCATTAACAAGCGACACCTGGACAGGCTGATAAAGACGCGCTTCGGAGTAAACACGATGCGTTTGTGGAACGATACAAGAATGCACCTCACGTTTCTTAATGGTGTAAAACAAATCGTGTGCGATCAGAGGTCTTGTTTAGGAATTTTTATTTTAGGTCTTGTTTAGGATCCTGTTTGAGTTTCTCGATGGTTTTAATGCGACTTCAACATAGTTCACAATCGTAGCAACATAGGCATTAAGTCGCAACGAGGTCAAAAACTTGCAGTCGGTAGTGCCAAAATTTGAGACACCATTCTTTGGCAAATTGCAACCACGTTGTTGCCAGGCTCGGGTGTAGAAACTCGTGCAACCCGGGGTAATAGCGGCAAAACATGGACTCCAGAGGTGGAGTATAATAACTCAGAGGCGCGTTCATCCGGGCTTTGTAATGTTCGTAACGGTTGTAACCCTTGCACCGGTCGTATTTGCCTCTCCAGTTCCTAGAATTCGGTGCAGTCTATCCTGCACGAGCGTGGAGAAAGTGACTCCAAGAGGGCCAGAAAGAGAGAGAGAGAGAAAGAGAGAGAGAGAGAGGTTTATTGGATCGTTGGTTGGATATGAATACTCCAAGGAGTAAGTGTTTGCCCGAGGGCTTTAAGCCTAGCCTCAGAACTACACTATGTAACCGATCTTTGGTACAGTCGCTTAGGAGATATTGTTTTGACTGGAAAGACGATCGATTCTGTTTCGTATCCGATCGACCATCAACCAGAGAACGGGATTATTTATTCGAGTAATTTATGGGGAGCTTCTCTACTTAGTATTCGTGGATTTCTCTTGTGGTAAATCCTGGACCGGGTCCTCGTTAATCTGGCTTGTGTGACTAGAGATTCGGTACACGTGACAGCTCAGTTTCACCGGATTTAACCGTTTCAAGGATACTGACATGTATGTATATACATACATGCGTGCTCGTTTAGTTCAAACGATCAATTACTTTTAATGGTCACATACGCGAACGTATTTTCCTCGTATATTTTGATCATTTTCCTGATTCTTTATAGCGTGGCAGTGAAACGCAACGCAGTATGTTTTTTGTGCGCTTTTTGGATCTTCGTAGGGTAGTTAAAGTATTCCAAATTAACGTGAAACCAATGTACCGCGATACGCCATTAATCAATGCTTTTCCTGTCATTTTGCCATATTTATTTTCGCAATGAAAACACAGGGCTGTGGCTCTGAGTTATGCACGCGTAATGTATACGTTATTTATTCAACGTTGGTTTTTGTATAAGCAAACAAACTACGCATTAATATTCGATGTTCCTCCCTTGATAAGCCAGAAGGTTCGATATTTAATTTCTTGAAGTAATATCATCGAATGAAGCTCGTATACGATTCGAGTAAATATCAACGAGTAAAATACGCGAAGCTGAAAGCTCCGTGCACCAATTTCGATTATTTACCTCCACGATCGAAACACAGGAATCGCAACTAAGAGAACAGGGGCACAAAGACTTTGTAATTGGCGAACACTTAACGTCGAAAAACCCGTTTGGACTCGCGGCAAGGTAAATGTAGTCGATACTCTCAGTGCCAATAACATTGTCTCTACGCAATCGAAACTCAATCGTGACTAATCGCATTTTATTCGAGCAAGGACACGTTGCTTCTTTCAACGATCCGTACGCGCAGCTTCGAAAAAACGCCGTGGCACATTCGCTCGAAGCGCTTCGAGCTCTTTTACAATCGTCCAACACTTTTGCCGCTCCGTCAAATCGACGATGACGTTTCAACGCGATGATCATCACTTAGGCCACTATCGAGTCGATCGCAAACGACTTTCATCCGGCAATCAGGCGCGCTTCGATGTTTTTTCCTTTTTTTTTTTTTTTAATTGAAAGCGGCGGATTAGAAAATAGCGCGTCTCGATCGTCCTGAATACGAAAGCTTCGGAGAGAATTCGCGTGCTTATCGATGACATCCGGTAGGGGACAACCAGCTATTCAGGGGGCGCCAACAAGTTTTGAGGAAACGAGCCTGTCCCAGACGTCTTTGTCGTCGAATTTCGTTTTCATAATTATTGTGGACGCGTTAAAATAAAGATACTTTTCCACCACGTCTCATCGCCAAAATAAAGATACTTTACCACCACGTCTCATCGACAAAATAAAGATACTTTTCCACCACATCTCATCGCCCAGATAAAGATACTTTTCCACCACATCTTATTGCCAAACGCGTATTATACGCACGCAACTCGAATATTACAGATACGACACTAAAAACATTCACTCCAGCATCCCGTAAAACCCACGATAACCAGAAAATGAGACAGAAACACGGCTGCCTTTGTCCGCGTTAATGGCACAAAAACCCTCGCAACGAAACCGCGCGGTTCCTGTTTGCCGCATTTTCAGAATCCCACGTCCTCGCGAGTAGCGCCCGCGTCGAATTTCTCGCTTGCTCCGCGCAACCCGAGTAAAACGTCCTCCAGTCTCGTCGGGGCGCCGAATTTTTGTGGCCGGCCGATTTTCGGATTGTGGACCGTTTAATTTCCGCATGGGCGCCGATTAATTCGCCGTAGAGGAGCGATTACTTTCGAGTGCGGCAAAGCACGGCAAAGCCGTACTCCCCAGGGAAATTTATGTACGCCAAACACGATCGTGGTTGCCGATGAATAATTCATCGAAGCTTTCATTAATGCCCCGAGCCCTGGGTTCTCCCTGGAAATATACCTTTTTTCCTTCTCCTCCCTTATTTTCCTTCTCCTCTCTCTCTCTCTCTCTTATTTTTTTTATTTTCCCTCGCCGTTTCCTTTCTCTTTCCAAGTCTCCGGGCCATCCTCGCCGGCTGGTGTCAACGCCGTAGGTTTAACTTGGAGCCGAACTCTCATTTCCTGCCGGCCCCCGATAAGGCAGGCTAAGCTGGGCGCCGCCTTCGAAATAGGATTTCTTCCTAGTGCCCATGAATTATCAAGCGGATTATGCCGCGAGATAGCCGGGGGTATAGCGACGATTCGAACTTCCTTAAGCTCCCGAACTTCTTCGTTATTGTATTCATCCCTGTGCAGCGGATAATGCGCCCGAGCTTCTTACCGGTTAACCGAAGACAGAAGTACGAACTGGGCTAAGCCATCGAGATCTGCCCCTGGCGAAATGTCGGCTAGGGGTCAAGTCGACCGATTTGGCGCGTCCGAGGATCGGATCGGTACGGTTTTTCCCCTCCATCACCTGGCGGTGAAAGCGCGAATCGTGGAATTAATCTTCGATGGGCCGCGATGGTAATTGATCGTCCCCCTTTTTTTTTCGCCCCCCCACCACCTCCCATATCGGCCGGGAAAACGCACCGGCGTATATTTGTCAAAGGCGTGGCGGAGAATTAATTTCCATAATCCAGGTGGGAGCTGGATTTACCGATTACAATTATTAATAGCCCGGTGCATACGTCATTGGTGTTTTTGCTGCATACGGGAGCGCTGAATGGTCCGCGGTGGCGAATTGATGTTCCCGTTTTTGCCCGGGGATTGCTTTCCCCTCCTTTCTTTTATCGCTAATAGCGTAACGCGATATTTTTATTCGAGTGTTGCACCCCGAATTGGATGTTTTTGTACCGCGGGGCTTGCTTACTTTCGGCCGATGTTTTATTATGAAGCGCGGAAATTGATGTTTGCTCGAAAAAGCGCCGTGCGCGAACTAATAGGCAACTGGTTAAACCCCTCGATATAGACTCGACCATCGACAAAATGCTTTATTTAATCCGCACCATTGTACGGACAATCGTACATCACGCGCTTAAATTCCTGCAAGTATTTCAATCACATCATCGCACCGACTTGCTCCCGCGCGTGGAGTTAAGCTCAAAAAGGGATTTCCCTAATTTCCCCCCAAAAGCCCCTAAAAGTACACTTCAACTTCGTACATCTAATATTACCGGAATGTTCTCCTACAACCACCATGGTAGTCTCTATAATAGTATACTCCATCAAATTCACGTACACACTAATTAAATCTATATCGCTTAAATATATTACCCATCCTATTAAAGACCCACAAAAATAACCTAAACAAAAATCAATACACCCCTCCACGTCATTCAAACCATATCTTCAAACATGATTCAGATATACACAACCTCGAGATACATTAATAGTAATTCAATCTAATTCGATCCTCGAATAAGCAAGTGCGCTAAAAAAATTCTCCCATCTGCTTCCAGAGCATCCTGCGCTCGAAGGTGCCTTGCCAGGCGGATCACAAGAGGAAGAGCGTCGCCTTCCCTGACTCCCTCACGGAGATAATCGGCTATGGCGGCGACGACTTCCTCTCCGACTGCGAGCAGGACGAGGAGCAGGACGGCCTCGTGGAGGCCCTCAGTCCAGAGGACGAGACGGTGCCGGACAGCGAGGAGGAGCGCGCCCTGGGCAACCTGACGCGCGCCAATACCAATTTCAACACCGTCACCGCCAACCTGACGGACAACACGAATGTAGGCGCGAATGGCGGGGGCAAATCCTCGAGCGCTACCAACTCGTCGAAATCCTTCGCCTCCTTGATGCTGGGCAGGATACAGAAGGACTCGGAGGGCAGGAAGACGACGCTTCTGGTGTCCGTGACGCCCTTCGGCGGCGATCAGCCGGTGGCGACCGCCAAAAGGCCGGCGGATCGAAAAGTCATCGTGAATGGTTTTGCGAGCCCGCCTAGGTGCAAGGCTGCGGACAGTGCGGATAAATCTGAGGTGAATGGAGTTCGTGTCTGTAGCTCGAGCTGATGTACGCGTAGTTCTACTCTAAAGTGGTATAGGTTTTATTTGAAGAAGTGAGTTATGTTGGTTTAGTTGGAGGCAGACTTTTTTTTATCACGTTTGGGATAATGCACGATGGGGTTCATGGGTGAGTTTGTCGTAAGGTGGTAACTCTGGAAATAGATCGTAAAATATGAGTAAAGATGTTCGAAGGAGGATGATAAAACTAATGTTATGTAAATGATTTCGAAGAGCTTAGTTGCATAGGTCAAAGTTCTCACGGAACGAACAGCCGAAGAAAATAGTCTTAATGGTTCTTGAATATACATGAATCCCTATTTTTTATTACCTTGCTGACGATTGTATATCGAGTCCTATCGAACAATTAGGAGCGATAAACTTACCTTCCGTAACCCACAAAACTCTTCTTCCAGGTAAGCCCGAAGTGCGCGAAGAAGCCCGAGCAAAAGAGGCCCGAGAAGCTCGAGCAGAAGTACAACTCGCAGTCGTGCCTCGAGAAGATCGTGGACATGCCGCTGATAGCGTCGAACAACCTGATCAACACGATGCAACGAGCCGAGTGCTCGGAGCCGGAGGCCACGAGGGCGCAGAATACGATCGAAAACGAGCAAGGAGGCTCCGAATTCTCCAAGACGGACACGAAAACGATCATCCCTCCTTCTACTAAGAAACCAGAGGACGATAAATCCAGACTATCCGCTCAAAATGGCGACATAACCAGCAAGAAATCCCTGGTATATCCTCGAAAGGAGTCGCAGGACAGGTCGATCGAGCAGACGAACAAGCAGATCGTCGATCGAACGACGATCCTTCGTGGCAGGGAGGTCAACAAGATCGCGGTGTCGGCTTCTGAGGAGGAGAAGAACGATGGCGAGTCTTCTGTCGAGATTCGCACCGTGGAGGGCGAGGCTACCAGCGAGAGCATCGTCGAGAAGAGCTTCAGCTTCGAGGAGAGTCGAGAACTGGCGGGAGAGCCTGACGGAATGGCGGACGAGGAGGAGGTTTCCGAGCCGCCTGCCTTGCCCAGGAGTCCACCGCCCATCGAGTCGAGGCCGTCTCTTCAGGGCGAGGCGTCGAGCCCTGTCATGCTGACGGAGCCACGTCCTTCCTTCCTCCACGGATCGGTTGGCTTGGAGCTGAAGACGAAGCCAGTGGTGCCGCAGAAGCCAACGAGCTTCTCGCCAAAGTCCATCGGCTGCGATGCCTCAATAAAGAAAGTTAACGGAGGCTACGTGCCGCCACCGCCGTCTGTGCAGAACGTCGCTGGTAGATCTGCTCAAAATACAAGTAAGGATGAAGGGGAAAGGGAGGGAATTAGTGGAGTACATCCGTTTAAAATGCTTGGGAGGATTGGATTGTGATTGCATTGGAAAGGAAATTCGAGGATTGTTGATGGAGATTTGTTTAAAATATAGACGCGGGTTGAAGGATTTAAGAGTTGTTGTTGGAAAAGTGGTACTTTGATGCGTGTGTATGGTAAAGTATGAGCGATGGAGGGGGAAAGAAAGAATTACTGATGTACGCTTGTTGAAAATACTCGCGAGGATTGGAAGGCCATTCGTGGATTATCAACATAAATTTGCTCAAAGTACAAGGGTTGATGAGGAATTCGTGGACTTCTGTTGTAAAAGTAAAACATTTCTGCGTGCGTACAGTGAAAATCTGAATCTCTTCCATTCGCTTGAGCGTTGTCGAGTGAACAAGCGATTGAGGTTGCGTGTTTTATTATCGCGTAACCTGTACTTATAACGTTTTATTATCGTGTACCTGTTCCAATAGTATCAAAGTACTCGTACTTGTGATACTCAAATACTAATTAATTCCACGATCATCACTATTTATACATTATACACACGTAAATACAGAGGATCCAAAAAGCCTCCACAAAGTACAGACACCTGTAAACTAACAATCGATCCCCCCTCTCTCACGGTATCTATAAATTCCAGGGGCATAGCGAAAAACTCACGTACAATCCACTGTGCAAAAGCAAGGCGCCCCAAAAGCGCGAGACTTTGAAGACGAATCCCCATTATATAACTGCGAGCACAAAGCATCCATTTGCACGCGAGTGTACAATAGCACTGTGCTCGATTTCCAGGCCTGAATGCCCACGCACGTCACGAGCATGCACCGGCCAAGGACAGGCCCGAGGAAATTCAGGCGCAGTCCTTGGACCAGCCACGCGCAAGCTCGTCCGAGGCACTTCCCAGAGATAAGGCCTGTCAGCCTAATCGCAGCCCGCGCGAGGAGCAGCGGGCAAAGGCGAATCCTCAAACCTTCCAGGAGCCGCCAAAGTCGATCACGCCGGACGCTGGAAGCGACGAGCCACCTTTATCCCCGATTTACAAGAGCAAACCCCCGCATCCGCCTAGAAGCCACCCGACCGATGGTCGAGACGAGAGCCTGGACACGGAGGAGGACATGGCCGACGTGCAGCCAGGATGCATCGTCGATTCCATCCGCTCCACGAACAAGAGAAGAATGGCGCCTAGGCCTCCAGCGGGCGAAATCCCGGACGACTGCGCCCCAAGTTCCTTCCTGTTCGCGAGAAATCCAGGCGCGAGCCTGAAGTCCGACTCCCCGGTGGTCAGGGAGAAGGAGAAGCGAGAGAGGGCCTCCTCCTGCAGTCCAAAGTTCCGCAAGGCGGTCTGCGAGGTCCCGGATCCGACGAACGTCCAGCAGTCCCCGGATTCTGGCTCCAGGAGGACGATCTCCCTCTCCCAGGACAGCTTGGCGTGCGGCCCGGAGGTGAGAGAGGAGAAGAAGCGCGGGAGATCGCGCTTTTCCCTGAAGAGGTTCCTGCGCATGGGCTCCAGGAAGGACGTGGACATGACGATCGGCCACGCCTCGAGGATGGACGATATTCCGTGCACGCCTCAGCCGAAGCCTCGCCTGGAGATCATTCATCCGCTGGAGCTGGACGGTGCTGCTGTGGAGGTCCTTGGGAACGATCGAGTTAGCAGGATAAGCGAGGACCAGACGGACTCTTGCTCGTCTAGGAACGACGGAAGGGCTGCGGCGCGATCGACGACTTCGACTGGCGCTCAGCACGCTTCCGGTAAGAGAGATGTGTAAAACATAACGTAATCGGGACGTTTGTTAAATGGACTGATTTTATAAAAGGGAGAGTAGAAAAAATCTTTTGTGATATTAATTGAATTGTTTTGTTGCGTATAATAAGGAATTACTTGGATCCTTGGAAGAAGTTCAAGTGGATCATTACGATTGAATTTATTGGCTTTTGCAGAAAATTATCTATTATTCATTTGGTTGTAAAGGTTACTGTTGATTATCGTATACAATCGGTTATCGTTGTTCTACAGACTTATGGGTTACTGTAAAGGATCACCCCTTGGCCATTAAGCGATCCATTGCCTTTATCCAACAATTTAATAAGACCGCTAAATTACGCTTAAAGAGACATCAAACTATACTCAGAGTGGCGAGATTTAAAACAACCATGAATTACAGAGGGATAAATTTCTAAAATCTCACTTCATCTCAATATCCTTAAGAACACAACAGAGCTTCCATATCAAAGTACAACGCACTCTCCGCATACGGACACCGATATTAAACACCGCGCATACTCAGCGGATAGCGTTAAAGCACGTAAGCCTCCGCGCCAAATTTTTCAATACACACGCTTCAGTGGCTCAGCGCTGAAAGCAGCTCGAGCAAGAGCCGCGTGTCGAGCAGAAATATCCCGAGGTACCTAGCAGGCATTAAACCTCGATCCGGCCGGTGTAACCTCGAGCATCCAAGCAGTGGAGCGGCCGCAATGGCGAACAAGTCGCGCGAAACATAGGAGAATACGGCCCATTACAGTATCGCACGGTGTTTACAAGCGTCATAACGTAGGTACCGTATTCGCCTCGTGATTACAGTGAGACCCGGGAAGCCACCGCCACCGCCTAGGAACCAGTCCCTGGAGGATTGGTCGAGACTGGATCCGGCGAGCAAACCGGTCAGACCGCCGCCACCCCGCGTGGAGGCCAAGCAACTGCCACCCAGGAGCGACAAGTTATCCTCGAAATCGTCATCCTGGCAGCCCACGGCCTCGACGACCTCAGACTCGATTTACGCGAATCTGGGTAAGTTCAGGCCCATACAATGTAACTAATGAAGCCGCGGCAGGTCTCGATGTTAACAGCCATACTCACACGAACCCTCTGCGCCAAGCTGCTTCCTTAGTATCTGACTTTTGCTGCGAGCAAAGGGGACTCGCGTAACACTGGACGACGATATTCGAGCTCCCAACCGCCCCCCATCCCTCCCTCCTCTCACTTTTTCACTCCTCGTTTCGCCGAGTCGGCTTTTCAAAGTTCCGCGAGCGATCGCGCATCGGGAGACGAGCCGTCGAGGAGATATGCGATCGATGCCGGATGCTGGTCTTAATTATCGCGATATCGGTGCGCCTCGAGACCCTTTTTACCGTTATTATTGTACGTATATAGGTCGGTTGCATTCCGATTCGCCCCTTGGCGGCGCATGAGGCCATATACGCGCGCGTGAGACTCTTGGTTATACGGGGTGCTAAAGAAATTGCCGGGTATAGCCTGTCTGGAGGACGTGTAGTACTCGTGGAATTAATACGTTTCCTGGTAGTTACTTCGGTAGTGAAGTTTGTTAATGGCTCGAGGAGAATGTATAGCTACTGGCAACGACGGTAAGCGCGACGCAAAGTGCTTTGAGCTGAAGATACTTTGCATCGGCCGGGAGATGATTCTCACTCGAGACACGGTTTTAGTCTTGGTCGTACGTTTGCCTTGCAATTCGCAGAGGATCATCCACGCTCTTCGTTCCATCTTTGATTTTGATATTTGTAAAAGGTATTTTGAAGGATATGCCGGCTGAGAGACTTCCTGGATTTGTTCGAATTTATTTACAAACGTCTGATAGTGTGATATTTGTACATTTAAATTGCAGTATCGTCTTTAATTATTGCTCTTTGGGTAATTCTTTGGTAATGTACGTTGCGAGGAAGATGTATTATTGGGATTATAAATCGTCTTTAATACCTAGCATATCGATTTGTATCGGCTAAGGTAGTTAAATATCGTTGATTGGGTTTCACGAGTACTACATGCAATGCCACTCCCGAACACTTTTTTAACACCCTTTATCGCAACGGTTTTACCTTTCTTTATTTAGCCCTTTAACGTGGTATGATATTATACGTTTTTGTATTGTCTTAATCCTTTCGCTATGAACTTTTATACGTGTTCGCGTACATGACATTAACATTCGTGCATACAAAGATACAGAGTGTGTTGATATTAGATTATATAAATTACCATATTGACATTATAATACAATTCGAAATGGAAAGTTTGATTTCCAGTCAAATATTTGCTTCTATAGCTGTGCTATTGCTACTATAGAGAAATAAATTTATGCTGAACGTCAAATTTGCGTAAAGCATCACGTTTAACAATGTCTTTTGCATTTTACTAACATTATATCTAACGATGAATATCTAACGATAAATTGTTTTAACGGTAATCAATCGTGATAATAAAATGGAAGTATTACTATAATTTTACGATCGTTGAATAGTCGATAGGTTAACGTACAGCGATTGCCATGCGCTCGATAGTTGAAACCGCTCTTATGATACTTTATCATCGTTTTCGTCGGGCAAGTATAGTCGATTTTAGCATAGAATTACGTGGCGAATAAATTAAGCCACTATCAGTAGCGAAGGGGTTAAGGAATCGGATTAAGAACGACTTGTGTGCGCACAGCTTTTTCTGTACATAATGTTCTGTGATATATCGCATATTAAGTCGCCCCATACGTTTTCGCGTCTTTAACATACGCTAAAACTGATTCGAAATACTCGATCATATATAATTCCACGTCTCGATTAGAAGGCCTCTCTTTGATAAAATAAGCTATTTTTTTATTCGATATACCCTCGAATATTTTGTCGAATGTCCTCTTTCACTTTAATATCTCTGCAGATCTGACAATTTACATTTGGCATCGATGAAGTTGTGTCGCGCTATCAGTTTTTTTTCTACACAAATCACTAGCCAGCGTGGATGTACACCAGAGATCAAATTTATCTAACATTACGCATTCCAATCGTATTTTACTGATCTCCGTGTTGTACGAAATATCGAAGCGTAAAATATGTATAATTAAATGTATACATGGATACTTATGCGCTTGAAACGAGACTTGTTTCAGATTGCGCCCTGGTTATTGAATTCCGATGGAAGTCTGTTCCGATTGAAAATCAAGGAACAGAGGCAGTAACGTAGAATGTAGAAAAATACGCAAAGATTTATGGGACGACCTGATATCACGTTTTTGATCCTCAGAATACACGTCGTAGGCCTTTTCGTTAGTTACAATCTTACGTCGTCGGTCGTTGACAATGTCCAACGTACCCTTTAGTCTTACGATTTTGTATTTTTTGATAACAAACTTTTCCAAGTACCTTCTCTCTCTCTCTCTCTCTTTCTCTCTCTCTCTCTCTCTCCTTTTTCTCTTTTCACCGTAATCGAAGCTTAGGCGGCTCCACGCAAGCTCGTCCACGAGATTGCTACCAGAAAAGTTTGAGAATGGCTGGCTAGAAGGAAATGCGACACAAGTTGTTACGATCGACGTACCTTTTTCTGTATATAGGGAAGACGACGAGAATTCTGTAACCCTGAATATCTGTGTCTGAAATAAACGTATGCTGCCTGAAAACAAAAACCAGAGAGCCTTATTTTCTTGGCCCGTGGATCAAGTACGGGTTGCTTCGGTGCGATCGCCATTGATTCCTACGCGGCTTGAGCGTCGCACCACGTAGGATGAAGCATTGTCGCGCACACGTCCATTGCGCGTTAGATAAAAAAGCGAGAACGAACGATCCGAGAGACCCGACGGTGCGAAACGACGGAGCGAAAGAAGAGGCTCGACACTCACCTTTTTCCACAAGTCCGCATCGTTTTACGGCCGACCACGTGCCACCAACGACGTGTAATCGATAAGAACGCCGATCCGTCGATTAGAAAGATCGAGTCAACCCTTTGTGCTCCTTGCTCAATTTTTACCAGGTCATCGGTCCGCTCAAAATTATTCGTACTCGTTCCTCGATTCGCTTAAAATTATTCGTATTCGTTCCTTGATTCGCTTCAAATTATTGATATTCATTCCTCGATTCGCTTAAAATTATTCCAGTTTATCGTAAAGCAATATGCTATAATTAAAATGACCGATTAGGTAATCGATAATAATCAAAATAATATCGCACGATAATATCGAGTGATTCGAAATTGATTTGCAAACCGCGCGCAGTAGCTGTCGGTTGCTTGATACTTCTATCGAAGATGATATACATCGCCTTCGTGCCTTTCTTCGACAAGGACTGATTAACTCGGCTCGCCTCGTTTCCAGCGGAGGTTCGCGGAGCGAACTTTCAGCGGAGGAAAGAAAAAAGTTGGCCAACGCGACAACACCTACTCGCGCCTATCTGATTCCGCGTTTACTCCGTCGTAACTTCATTGTGCCAAAGGCCGTTTTGCGAAACTGCCTCTGGCCGGTAACGAGGCATTATTTTTCTTCATAGACCCTCCCACGCATTTGTACCCGAATAAGTCCCTTAACTGTGAAACAAAGGGGCGCAGTTACCGCTAACGAACGCGTTGCTAATTGTAAAACTTGGCACGGTGAACTCGTTGGTGTCACGTTCTATCGTGTACCAAGATGGTCTTCGTGTTACGCAAGACCCTCCTAACCGTACCTGGGTGCAACTAACGCCGCATGCATTGATTGCATATTAGCATCGTGTTACCTTGTACTCGAGGATAGACAACGAATGCCTGCTAACTTCGAGATTCGCGGATGTTGCATATTAGGAGGACATTGTCGCTTTTCACTTCGAACTTCGCGTAAAATCATTATCCAGGTTCGATTTTGCCCGACTGGAATATGGCACACCAGATTATATCCGCCTTCCCTCGCCTGTCTGTTGAAATCAAAAATGAATAAAACCGTGGGCTCCTGTTGCGTACTTTTGAAACAAAGTTTGATGTGAAAACCGAGAATACATTCTGGTTCCTCTAATAGATGTGTTTCGATTCGAGCGTTATATTGGAGGGATTTTGAATTATTCGAGGAGGAAGTTCTGCCGTATGCTTTGCCCGTTTTCCATAAATACGAGTTTTCGAACTTTTCTCCTTCCCGTTTCCCGATATTACGGCCAAATGTAGATTTTTTAGTTGGTGAACTTAAACAGGGTGGGTCGGTGATCTCTTTTCAACGAGGAACGGAAGTGGTTATTTAAAAGAACGAATGTACAGTGTTAGAAAAGCGATTGGTAGTTTTGCATTGATTTACGCGCGCAAACACTCGTAATTCTTTTGCACGATTACTTTGCAGTCGGAGGAGATAATTGATTATTAGTCAACAACGTTACATCGATTCTATGTTTTTCAATCGACTTATGCAAAGTTTGACATAATATTTGTTTTTGCGAAGAATTGCATTTTTTTAAGCTTTGATTGTTTGCTTACGAAATAAATCTTTTTATATCCTTCACGGTATGAATTTCACAATGGGGAAAAAAGACATTATTAAGATACAATGACAAAAGCATAAAAATGAATAGTGATCGACGGATCAGAAGTGTGTCAAAATCGCGGCGGTGTACAGAAGCAGGGGTATAAATAATAGTCGACAAATCAGTGGCTTGTCAAATCGGGAGGTTGTTTCGAAATTCAAAGATAAATCGTGGTTTATCGATCACGAGCGTACAAAATATCAGCAGTGTATAAAATAAGAAAAATGAACGATCGTCGACAAATCACCAATAAACGGCTACAACATTCAGAGGCATAACCGTGAATAATCATGAGTAGTTTAAGAATTGAAAAAAAAAAGAAAAATAAAGGTAATATTAATCAATCCTTAACATATTACAAGCGTATCGACTTTTAAGATTGCACGAAAATATATGAGTTAATATACACGTATATTCGAAATCCAAAAGTTCAGTTTCTTAAAGCCAACGACGAGACGAAAAACTCCAATAGGGTTTTATATTTTTAGTCGCACACTTCACGGTTGTGTCATGAACACTTGTCGTCCCTCAAAATGCTAATCTAAAGGAGCCTCTCCTTACATTAATTAATAGATGTACTTTCACACCCGCTTATGGCACCTCAAGTTACCTATACCGTCGAATTCCATTAATCCTGCATGGTTAGGAGCCGTTTGGTGCCAGATTACCGGTTTTTCCGGATTACTGGCCGCTCAAACGTAAAACAAGAAGCGCGCACGTGTAATTCCCATAGCTAACGAACGTTGGAAATGATAAAACTTGGGAACTGGCGCGGAATCACGTGTCAGAGATTTCCGGCTTAATGACTGGGGCATCAGTTCTGTTTAGTACTCGGTGTTTCGAGTCATAAAGCAGTAGTGGATTACATTCGAACCTAGAATCACCAGAATTAGGAAAATTGGGGCAAACATGGTCCGCCAGACAAAAATAAAACTGCACGCTATTTTTTTCTGAAAAACTCTTTATTCATTCTGTTCCATTCAAATTTCACACTTAAACCTAAGGCGACACTTTAGTATCAGTATTTTGATGCAAACACTGTATTTGTCTTCCAGCTAGTATCGAGCCACCGTGGCTTTTTGTATCATTTTTTAAAATATAATCTTCCTATAGCTTTTTATACTCGACATTTTGTAGTTACCAAAATTCTACCAAAGCGAAATGCTCGCTTAATAAAAATCCCACACTACTTCTTCAAGTGGTATGGAAATAAAGAACGACAATGCACTTCGTCCAAAATTCCCTGTCGTTTAAACGACGACTCCACGAGTCTTACGAGAAACTTTCGATCGCACCGCTGGGATGCCTTCAAAGTATTCGCTTGTCCCAAAGGTTTTTTTCGCTTTATAAGGGAGTAATGGACGCGCAAGATTTTTTGTTTCATATTATTTTATCGAATTATGCATAGAGCGAAAGGACGACCGAAGATGAAGTCTACGTTTGACGTATTTAGCTTTCACGTTCGCACAAACATCGCCAGCTAGAGCAGTTTCGCGCAGATAGCGAAAGGCACTTTTGGGACGACCCAATACCAGGGGTTAATATATCCCGACTACTGTCCTTTACACGATCCTTTGGTTTATCGCAAGATATTCAAGAGACGAAAACAACGTGAGTCCTGTTCCACTCCTTCTCCAGCGTAAGAGTACGAATTGCAACGTTCTCCTCCCTTCGCTTTCGATCCTTATCGACCGGAGTAGATATCGCGGCGAGGAACCTCTCAAGTTCCGCTTAACCCCTCCACACCCCCTTTTGCCCCAGCAAAGTACCACGCTCCGCGTAAGTATGTACACCCTCGCCAAAAAATCTTAGGACACTTTTGCCAAAATCCCAGGAAGGCCATAGAAAAGGGGTACGAAGTGTTTCCGAGCCACGTTTTTCTTCAGATCGAGCACGATCAATGATATGCGTAGTGAGCAGTGTGCACGATGATCGATCTGAAAAGTAGAGCTGCTGAAACGTAGTGCTGCTTGTCGTCTATGCGTTACCTTCGTCTTAGAAGTAGTCGCGGCGATTGCGAGTTTACGATCAGAGAGCTTTGGACCGATTCTAAATTCTAATCCAAGAGACTGAAACGCTACTGTATGCATCTGCGTGTTCCTAGAACGTAACTGGAAACGAAGGAGGCATACGTGGATTAGGAGAAGGAAGAACGAGATCCCTTTCACATTTGTCTTAACCTTTTTCCATGTTGCCATTCCATGTTGCCAAACGAACCAAACAACCAAGCGGCCTGTCTTCGCGTACTCGAGGAATACCAAATTCATATTCGCAACTGCACGCAACGACAGGGCGACATAACCGAACTCCTCCATCCCAAACTCAAATATCCACCCCCCCTCCTCTCCCAAAAGTCCGATCGAAATCTTCGCACTGGCCACTCGAAGTCGCACGATTCTAAGCAAAGAGCCTGAAGAAAATACCCACCTTACTGTGACTAATCGACTTCGACGCGAATTCACCCAATGTCGAGGTGCGTCCTTTGATTCCCGCCACGAATTCGGTCCTCCTGTGACCGAGTGTCCTGAGACTTTTGCACGGTGGTGTACGTGCCGGCGCGTTGTTTTTTTTAGTACTGGAACGAATGACTCCCTAGCACGCCAGTAAGGTAGCTAGCCTGTTTCGTGATATGCCTTGTGTCTTGTGGTACTAACCCGTGGCGCTTGACGATGGCGGACGTGCCTGCAGCAGCGGAGGATGTTACAGGTGAGGTGCGCAGCTCCCTGGCACCCTCGAAACCCCAAAGAACGGCCAGCATGAGGGACCAGGCGGCCTCGCAGCCGGTCCTCAAAAAGCACGCCGGCTCGAGCCACGTCCTCAATCAGGATTACGAGACGCTCGTGCCCCCCACCTCGGACTCGCCGGTAAATCCATCGATCGCCCTTTCTTCGTGGCTCCAGAGGCACGAAAAAAGCCCAGGCTACGCGGTTTTAGGACGAGGGAAGCGTATCGCGGACTCGAAATTCTTACTTGCTTTGGATTTTGTTCGAACCTTGGGATTTCATGGTTTGATTTTTGTACAATCGTATGTCTTTTGGGGGATGGAGAAGGTGGATGTGGGCGATGGGTCAGGAGGATTTTTGATTAATGCACTGATGTGGAATGAAGGTAGAGTTGATCATGGTGGTAACGTCTAAATGGAACTTTCTTTTTCAACGTGTCGTGGGTTGTAGAGGGTGAGTTACAGGGTGGAAGGGATTTGAGTTTTAAAGTGAAGATATTGGAACGAAGATTTGTGATGTTGAGATAGAATTTGCGCGCTCAGAGATTTATGATATAATAATGGGGATGGAAAGGGAGATGAAGTTTAATCTGGATGTTTGTAGAGTTTATTCGAGTTTATGGTAATTGATTTAGTGTGTTATTTTTAGTAGTTTACGTGGTCTGTGTACGAAACCTTGCTTTTTTTCTGTATACAGATTTTTTGGGAGCGTGCATCTCAGCCGCGTAAAAACAGAATTAAGTGTGCTCTATTTCAATCCTGCAACGTGCTCGAAATATAATGCGAACGGCCAGACATTTTTTCTACGACACGCAATTGGTGACTTGCATTTGTTCTTGCTCCCAGCTTTGTGCACAATGCAAATGTTTGCAATGCAAATATAATACGCAGTAATCGTTGATTTGGGTAAATATCAAACTTGCTTTCCTAGGATGATGGAGCAAAATTTAAAAACTCGTAATCTTTCGAAGTTCGGTATTTGTCCTAACGATCGTTAACATAGAATTCGCATTAGTGCTCGTTAGTCTTGACACAATAAAGAGTTTTATTCTCGGACAATTTCCTGCGGTTGGATAACGCACAGCCACTGTACAGCTGTGGAACATCGTTCGACAAAACAGAGATTTGGTCGTTGAGTCAATTGGCACGTTGCACGAGCTTTGTCATTCAACCGATCACCTTTTGCTTCTCGAGAGCAACCGACCGTGATGGCTGGATGTTTGAAAGTTTTCCACCAGTCACTCTAGCTGTAGAGCTAAAATGTTCACGCTCGACTTGCTCGCTTGCATAATAAACGTAATTTGAGAATCAGACATTCCAGGTGCATGCAGCTCTTGGAGTTTAAATCATTCCAATTGTCCCCGCAGATAAATCGGAATTTCGTGCACAAAGGCTTAAATTCGAGAGGTGAAGTTGCAAATGCTCGTTGAAACGATTATATTTATCTCCTCTACGATTAGATAATCAGGAAGACGCAATACGCAAAGCTCAAGACTGAAACACAGTAACACACGATATTATTAAACGCTTTATTATTCAGATACCAATAAGTATTTCTCGGTAGAGCAAGTTTTTTCAACATTTTACAGTTTCACCTCGGACATGATTCGATATTCTTCGGTACTCCTATTATTCGTCATCAAAAGCGCCTCTTTAAGGAACCCCTTCCATCGTCCACCGCACACGCAGTTTAAGGTACGACTTTAATGTAAACCGCGATCCTGGGTATAATAAAAACATAAAATCCCGCGCACCTCAAAGGGATGATACCATTACTCCGCCATTACCGACAAAGTGCGCCTTATCGCTTATGCAGTTCACGTCATTAATATCGCGCAACGTGCCCGCGACCAAAATAAAGGTAAAACGCCATCAGGGATCAACACGTTGCGCGCTCTCCTTATAAAAATGGATGAACCGATACGCTTCCCCTTTGGCCACCGCCTCGTCGGTTTCGGCTTTTCGACGCCTCGAATACGAGGATCGTACGGGTTAATCCGATCTGTTTTTTGTTTCTCTGCTTCCGACATTTCCAGACGTCCAACGATAGTCATGTATACGAGTGCCTTTCCAGCTCACCGGAGTGCGACTCGAATCTCGAGCTTCGACACGGAAGCGGATCTCATCTCCCTTGCAAGAGGAAATCTGACAGCAGCGCGATGGAGGCCGCCGTGGAATTTAAATTTCATCATCAGCCGTTCGTCAGATCGACCTCGCTGCCGTATTGCGGTAGCGAGACCGAGAGCGAACTTTATGCGCCGTATAGTTTTTACACCGGCGACGAGGTACGCCCTCATTTTTCATCGAACACCTTCCTCCTTCTTTCCCGTCGAATAAAGTCGCGTGATTTTTTCCCCATCCTTGAAACTTTGGAGGAGGGAAATTCATCGAGGGCAACCCCTCCAAAGCTTTCAACCCCATCGTCCGATTCGTGCCTCGGTTTTTGTAGGGTGTATAGATTATCGGGCACTTCGTGGAATCTTGACTATGCGCGCCTCTTTCCTTTATGTTCCGATATTCCTGTCATACTTCGATATTAACGGGGTGAGAATCTTATGTGTTTTCATAAAGCTAATCGTAAGCGTTAAAAGTGAGATTCGTGGCTTTTGAATTCGAAGGATGAAAGGTTCGCGTTGTTAAAATACTTGATTATTTAATCGTGCGGGTAATATAGTTTTTGATCGAATCACGGGGATATTCTGCCCCTCGATCTATATATTTATTGTAAAAGTATTGTAAAGTCAAATTTCTAAGCAGAGATTTGTGGTGCGTTTAGATTTTCCACCAGGCGATATAGGTAAAAAAAAAAACATGTATATATATATATATATATATATTTATTTATTAGTAAGCATTAGCAATA